>APFE030390156.1:175154-330303 GCA_000404065.3 Pinus taeda
TGAGGAGAAATGAAAGTGCTTCTCCAAGCACACCACAAAGTGGAAATTCAAGTGCATCTTCAAGCACTTGCACACCGAATGAAAGAGGTAAGAAATTCAGAAATTTAAGTGATATTTATGATGAAGGTATGAATTCCTTGTTTTCCTTGTATTGTCACGTTGATGACCCTATTCATTTCGAAGATGCAATCAAAGATAAGAAATGGATAGAAACTATGGATGAGGAAATGAATGCCATAGAAAGAAACAAGACATGGGATTTGGTTGAGTTACCAAAAGGTAAGGAAGTCATTGGAGTTAAATGGGTCTATAAAACCAAGTGCAATGCTGAAGGAAAAATTGAAAGACACAAGGCAAGGCTGGTTGTTAAAGGGTACAAGCAGCAGTATGGGAGAGATTATGAGGAAACTTTCGCACCGGTTGCAAGAATGGAAACCGTGAGAGCAGTGTTATCCATAGCAGCACAAAATAAGTGGAAAGTTTACCAAATGGACGTGAAGTCAGCATTCTTAAATGGAGTGTTAAATGAGGAGGTCTATATTGAACAGCCTTTAGGATATGAGAAGAAAGGCCAAGAACACAAAGTATGCAGATTGAAGAAAGCTCTTTATGGGCTGAAACAAGCGCCAAGAGCGTGGTACAGTAGGATAGATTTCTATCTACTGGAAAATTAGTTTGACAAATGTGAGGGAGAACCCACCGTCTACATCAAAGAAAAGGATGGAAAGATTTTAATTGTTGTGTTATATGTTGATGATGTGATTTTTACAGGTAATGATGATTACCTCATTAAAAATTTCAAGACAGTCATGAAAGATGAATTTGAAATGACTGACATGGGTTTCTTGAGATACTTCTTAGGCATAGAAGTAGATCAAAATGAAAATGGAATTTTTATCTCTCAAGCGAGATATGTAAATGAAGTGTTGGACAGATTTGATATGCAAGAGCGCAAGGCAGCAATCACTCCCACAGTAATGGGATTAAAACTCAGCAAAGAGGACAGCAGCAAGGATTTTGATCCTAGCTTGTACAAGAGCATAGTTGGCAGCCTCATGTATTTAACAGCAACTAGGCCTGATATAATGTTTGTTGTTAGTTTAATTTCCAGGTTCATGGAGAGGCCAAAGGAAGCACATTGGCAAGCAGCGAAAAGAATTTTGAGGTATGTCAAAGGCACTAAAAGTTTTGGAATTTTATATAATGTCTCGGAACATTCAGATTTGGTTGGATACACTGATAGCGATTAGGCTGGAAGTGTTGATGATCGAAAAAGCACTTCTGGTTATGTTTTTCACATGGGTTCAGGAGCCATTTCATGGGCTTCTAAGAAGCAGTCCATTGTAGCATTGTCTACAACAGAGGCTGAATATGTGGCAGCTACAGCAGTAGCATGTCAAGCAGTTTGGATGAGAAGGATGTTGAGGAGCTTAGGCCAAGAGCAGGCAAAAACGACAGTGATTTTTTGTGACAATAGCTCAGCTATTGCATTGTCAAAGAATTCAGTGTTTCATAAGAGAACGAAACACATTGATACAAGGTTTCACTAAATCAGAGAATTGGTGAACAATGGAGAAATTGTCCTAGAACATTGCAGGACTCAGGAACAGGTTGCAGACATTTTGACAAAGCCATTGGATCAGAAAAGCTTTGAATTTTTGAGGAAATGTTTGGGTATGATTGAATGCCCAGCAGTTGAAATTAAAGGGGAGTGTTGAAAATCGTAATTCCAACTGCGCATCAGGTGGTCAGCGCTGCAGCGACCCCAGCGACGTCAGCGATTCAGCCCAGCGACTTTAGCGATTCAACGATGAGCAGTCAGCGATAGAGGCTCCAGCGATAAGCGATTGCCGATATCGCATCGGTGAAATGGCAGTGAAGGAGTTATAAAGTTTTGTTATTTGAGATGAGCGATCGCCGATATCGCTATCAGCGTATTGCTATCGGCGGAAACCATATGGGCAGCCTTTACCATGTGATAAGTTGCGAGCTGATATCCCGGACCCGATGGGTATTCAACATTTTGTTTAAAGTTATTTCAGTTCCGGCAGTGGCTTGTTTTATGTTTTTTGTTTTATGTTTTTATGCATATATTAAAATATGTTATATCGGAGGTATCGGGCCATATTGTGATCGGGATTTCGCAATCGGGGAAACCATGGGTGCACAACTTTTGCATGTATGTGTGCCATGCGATGAAGTCCGGACCCAACGAATTTCCAAAACCATATTGTATAATGGTTGAAGCAGAAGCCAACAAATAAATTTGACGTGATGTAAAAGTTTTCTTACCGTCGTTTATTTCAGTAAAACAGTAAATGCAATTTACTGTGGATGGTAAGTTTTTGGTGAAGTTTTTAATTTTGTTCCAGCGGGAGTATGGGCAAGCCAGTAAGACCATTTAATTTTTACTGTCTTTCTTTTACTGAAGTATGGCGATGTAAATAACTTCCTCTGGAGTCATATATATATATGTAATTTTCTTCGGTAAATGTAATGAATCAAAAAGAAGGCACAACAGTGTGTTTTGTATATGCATTTGGAGTCACGCCATTTGGAGTCACGCAGCAGCGTGAGTAAAAAAAATAAAATTCATGTGTAATTTTTCACAGAAGTGCAATGCAAGTTGTGAATCCCTCTCCGAGAGAGGAAGTTTATAATCTGTAACTGCATTTTTTTTAATAGAAATCCTTGGTGTGCAAACTCTGTCCTCTGGTGCTTAGAAATTTTTATGTTTCTGTTATGTTAAAGATCCTGTGAGAAAACAGAGCATTGTCTTTGTGTGCAAATTTTTATTGTTTTTTGGGATTTTATCAGAAAAATCCCCAACAATTGACGGCTTTCAAACTCATACTGAATATTTGGGCCTGCTTGATGTCAAAATTACAAGCGGCCAGTTATTTGTTTGTGTATAAGGAATTTGTATATGAGAAATTTATTTGTTTGTGTATAAGTAATTAGTTCATGACAAACCCTAATGTCAGGTACACAAAAATATTTCACAATCTGATAATTCTAGTACCGATCTAATTCAGCGCGATTAGGTGCGAATCACATGTTTGGTTGATGTATAAATTTTGATCTGGATTCTGAATTACGTGCCAAACATTCTTGCACAATATTATGATGCACCACTATAATTGTACATTCTTTTTTTCCCTGAAT
This sequence comes from Pinus taeda, assembly GCA_000404065.3. Taxonomy (NCBI): domain Eukaryota; kingdom Viridiplantae; phylum Streptophyta; class Pinopsida; order Pinales; family Pinaceae; genus Pinus; species Pinus taeda. Next base: position 178,320 of record APFE030390156.1, read on the forward strand.
TTTTTTTCCTATATGTCTACTCCTATATTAATACAAAGATATTTTACACCGAAGTCATGGCCTCATGAAAGCTAGCCTGGAGAATCGGCGTGTTTACAAGTATAACTTATCAGTATTCAGTGAAAACCCAGCTGAGTCTTGCCCTGAAGGACTGCCAAGAGCCTGACCATGACTTGTGCAAAAAATAAAAATAACCCTATTGTTGTACATGGAAGGGGCCATATGACAACATTAACTGGAAAAACTGGACCATGAGCTCTATGGTAACTGAGGCCATGAAGGAGAGATTGTCATGACTTCAAGGGAAGAAGCCGAGTGGAGTTAGAATTGAGGGAGCTCGCTGCCAAATTATGCAGACCTCTACCCTTGCCCTATCCACTTCTTGTAGTCGGATATCGATCCATGCTGAAGTCTGAATAGAAAGTCGAAGAATCCATCGTGGAGGAGGATACCTGGCAGCCTGTTTGCCGACTGGAGCTACCTCTCCTGCTGCTCATCCTCTAACGAAGTTTCGGCATAGCCGGTAGACAAGGATGTTCCGGGCAGTTTGAGAGACTAAAGAGGCAGAAAAGGTTTAGCATAGGCTTGGCCTCAGTGCCCAGAAGGCTGAGATGAAGAACAGAGACTAAGAGGCTGGTGAGATTGCAGTTGAGGCAGGGAGGGACCTGTGGGCGTAGCCAGCAATTCCCCAGCAAACCAAGGCCCAAAGTATCCCTGGAAATGGTTGAGGACGAACCTCGGCTGCTGCAAAGGAGGGAATTAAGCGAAGAGGAGAAACACGAATGCAGCCACTTGAGGTTGTCATGCTCAAGAGATAAACCAGCGGAGGAGGAGGCTCAAGCTACATTAATGCAGCATTAATGTTGAACGCAGGGGAATTAAAAGTTGGTGCTGTGACAGATCGAGAGGCGGTGGAGAGGAGCCACGTGCCCGCCCAAGCTGCTGTCCATGCGCACGTACCTCTACCCTAATCAGACACCCAGATCCAAGAGGGATAGATCTTGGTGCACCAGGAGTGTGCAGTCTCCTTTGAGTTGTGTATCATTGGAACTATTCAATGGACCAAAGAAGAATGGGAGTTGTTGATCGGCCCCTTGATTAACGAGTCTGTCTGCTACCTTATTAGCTATTCGCCAATTGTGCTTGAAGGAAATGCTGCAAGGAGTTTTGAGCCATTCTTCAATTTGTTCCAGTCTACCTAGAAGCCTCTAACTCGAGGCGATCTTAACAACTTAGGATCCTGATTATATCCTATAGCGACCTCAATTAGGATTTGTGAATCCCCTTCTACTTCTAGAGGGAGCAAGTTTTCTGATTTTGCTATACGTAGACCTTGCCATAAGCTCTCAAGCTCTGCAGCGTTGTTGGTATCACTACCCAGCGATCCATGATAAATATGGATAACAACACCTTCCACATTCCTGAATATGCCTCCATATCCAGCCGGTCCAGGATTGCCTTTAGCCGCTCCATCAAAGTTCAGCTTGTAAGGATGGATGGCAGGTGGAAACCAAAATTGTGCCAACTCAGAGTGAATAGAATTGTTGGACTTGATCTGATCTCCAGAGGTGATTTCTAGGTTCCAGTTGGCGAGAATGAGGCGTTCCTGGGGTAAGACTGGCATATCTGAGTCTTGCCATTGTCTGAGAGCTAGAGATTCTTTAAGATTCTGCCTGAGGAGAGACCAAAAGGTATCAAGAGGTGAACTGTGATTTTTGAAGATCCTATTATTTCTTTCCTTCCAGATGATCCAGTAGACAAAGCCCGAAAGGAGGCTCCAGAGGGCATTAAGTAGAAAACTTTGGAAAGGATTCTGAGGCCAGTTCCTGATGGTGTTTATAATGTCTCCCTCTCTTCTACCTGTTCATCTTTTACATTGTGTTATTCTCTCCCACATTTGAGCTACTAATGGGCAAGTATCCAAGAGATGTTTAATGTTCTCTGAATGGAGATTGCAGTTGGAGCATCTTGAAGGCCCAATAAATCCTCGTTTTTAAAGGTTATCCCATGTGAGGATCCGTTGTTTGCTAAGAAGCCATAGAAAGGTGGAGACCTTGGGCCAGTTGTGTGGTTGCCAGACTTGGTCCCATAGTTGATCTTTTATTAGCTGCATAGGCTGATAAAGAATTTGATATGCTTCCTTGGTCATGAACATGCCTTTGGTAGCGTATCCCCATCTCAATCGGTCCTTTTGATCAGAGAATTTGATTTTCCTAAATTTGAGCTCTTGATCAATCTCATCATAGGTTTCCTCCTGCCAGTTGGCCTGCCATGAGTTTTCCGATCTCCAAAGTTGAAAACCTTGGAGAGATTGCTGCAGCCTGTAATGATAGACATAATTTGCTCATTCTACTGCATGGTATCTTACCACTTGGGTTTGTGAAAGAGAGAGGCAAGTTTGGGAAGTTGTTTCCAGGAATGGACCCAAAATCTTGCAGTGGTGCCTGAGTGGATTTATGAGAAGTTGTGCACTTGAATAAAGGCGTTGTGTATCTTGGCAGCATTCCAAATCTGCGAGCCAGGGGTGGTTGAAATGAATCGAATTAGCTCCTCCTTTAGACTACCTGGGGCATATTTGGCCTGCCAAAGATGTCCCCAGGGAGTATGTGGTTTAGAGATCCAATTCCACCATATGCGCGCACCCATGATGTTGTTGCTGTGGAGGGGGTCCCTGAGACCTAGCCCCTCAGCTGATTTTGGAAGACATACCTCCGTCCATTTGACCAGTGCCCATTTTCTGTTATGGCCAGAGGAGCCCCAAAGAAATTTTCTATGAAGATTGTGGATGTTCTTGAGAACCCACTTTGGGGAAGCCAAGATTGAGAACAAATACAGAGGCATGGCTTGGAGAACAAATTTAATGAGGATAACCCTGCTTGCAATCTTGAGAGAGCGATAGGTTCAGGAGGAGAGCCTGGTTTCTAAGTTGTCAGGAAGAGTCCTCCAAGAAGCATGTTTGATAGCAGAATCAAACAGGGGATTTCCCAAATATTTAGAAGGAATCTTGGCTATCAAGAAACCCAATATCCTAGATATATTCCTCTGAGTGTGTATGGGAGTGTGGAACAAAAAGAGCTAGGATTTGGAGGTGTTGATGGAGGTGCCAGAGGCTTCTAAAAAAAGATTGAGTAGAAGTTTAAAGGCAGAGGCTTCTTTCACCGATGGGTGGCCAAAAAGCATATTGTCATCGACAAACTGTTGGTGGGTGATGGGGGGTTGACCATGCAGCGAGAGGCCCTTTAAAGAGTTGGAATTTGAGGCTGAATTGAGAGGGCGTCTTAGCCCTTCAGCCATGAGAACAAAAACGAACAGAGAAAGAGGATCACCTTGACGGATACCCTGAGAAGGATGAAATGGAGGAGAAGGGGAACCATTTATAAGGATGGAAAAGCTGGGGGAGGAAATGAGATTCATGATCCATCGCGTCCAGGTAGCATTGAAGCCGAATGCAAGTAAGATGTGTTTAATATAAGTCCAGCTGAGCATGTCGAATGCTTTGGAGAGATTTAGTTTAAGAACCATACCTGGTTTTTTTAGAATCTTGAGAGAGTGGATCACTTCATGTGAGAGGATGATACGATCCAATATCTGGTGCCCTTCTACATATCGTATTTGTTCTGGCGAAATGAGGAGAGGGAGAAGAGGTTTGAGCCTGTTTGCCACGACTTTAGATATGAGCTTTTAGATTACATTGCACAACATAATGGGCCTATATTTGTCAGGTGTATTGGATTCTTCCACTTTCGGAACGAGCGCTATAAAGGTTGTGTTTAGGGAAGGCAGGACCTAGTGCATCAAACTCGATTCATCCATGAGCTCCCAGTCCTCTTTTTTTATGTGCTCCCAGAAAGCATGAAAGAAATTCGATGTGAATCTGTCAGGGCGAGGCGCTTTTCCATCCTTGAGATGGGCCATAGCATCCTCCACTTCCTGCATAGAAATAGGCTGGAGAAGCCTCTTGTTGTGATCATCATTTATGATTTTAGGAATGTGCTGTGCTATAGTTTGTATAACTTGATTTCTGTAGCCTGGGAGTTCCCTAAGGATGTCCTGAAAGTAATCTTGGAATTCCTGTACCACCTCTTCATGCCTCTCCAGATGCTCCCCATGCTGATTGTTGATGAAAGTGATGTTGTTATGCATTCTTCTTTGAATGGTTGACCTGTGAAAGAATTTAGTGTTTTTCTCCCCATCCTTAAGCCATCTAATCCTAGATTTTTGTCGCCAGAGAGTCTCTTCTTGTTGTCTTCGAGTTTCAAACTAAGTTAGGAGGGCCTGCTCCTGTAGTGCGTATTCCTCCATTCTTCCCTCAGAAATGATACATTGTTGCAATGTGTTCATTTCTTGCTCCAACGCTTTCCGCTGATCAAAGATGTTGCCAAACTAAGAGTGATTCCAAGTTTTCAGCACTTGTTTAAGGTATTTTAGCTTTTGTTAAAATTGAAGCATCGCTCCTGCCGGGGGAATGAAGGATTTCTAGGCTTCGATGACCACTTCTTTGAAGTTAGGATGAGAAAACCAGAAGGATTCGTAGCGGAAAGGTCTATTGCTCTTAGACTCTGGTTGCAACCAATGTAGCATAATGGGCCAATGATCTGAGCCCACTTGCGGCATGATGGATGCATGGAAGTCTCCGCCTAGGTGAATGGCGTTATCCGACAAAAAGAATCGGTCCAATTTGGAAGCTATATGCTGTGGTCCCCTTCTTTTATTGGTCCATGTATACATACCATTTGATGTCTGAAGGTCCATTAGCTAATTTTTGTGAATAAAGTCTTTAAAGGCAGTGTTATCCCCTTCTAGTTTTGCTCGTCCTCCTGATTTTTCCTCTAGCGCTATGATGATATTGAAGTCATCACCACTTATCCAAAGGGGATGGCTTCCGCTAGAGTTAAGAGCTGTAAGAGTATGCAAAAAATCCAGCTTTTTTTGCAAATCTTGAGGAAAATACACATTAGTGAGAAGACCATGGATATTAGTCCCAATTAGATGGAAAGTAGTATGAATGAAGAAGTGAGAGGCATGAAAATCTTGTAGGGAGAGGATTTGAGGATTCCACAAGATTGCTAGCCCTTCAAAAGCTCCGGAGGCGTCCACAGAGACTGAGCGACATCCTATCCATACTTTGTTTAGAACTTTCTCCAATACAATGCTGTTGCCTTTGGTTTCCTGTAGAAAGACTATAGAAGGCTTTTCTTGCTGGATCATATTTTTTAACATTCGGTGTTTTGCAGGGTTATTAAGCCCTCTCACATTCCATGAGATTAATTTCATGAGGAACCATGGGGAAGAGATTTGTAATACTTGGTCAACTTGGGGAACCTCCCAGAGTCCACCAGCATTTCACCTATAATAATAGTCCTTTGCAGGTCCGTTTTGAACCCTTGTTTTTTTCGAGTCTTTCAGTATTTTTTTACCATCCCAAGGACTGTCTGCCTGAATGCCAAGATATTTGTTTTGCTGTGCTCTGGCTAAAACTACCTCAAGTCTTTCGATCTCCTCGTAGTGTATTTCACTGAAGTCTTTCTGTCGACATGCTGTTTTCAGTTTGAGAATGTCCATACCTCCTAGATCTACACTTTCTGGTTCCTCCTCCATGTGTGTTGGCTTATATTGCTCCTCCTCATCTGACCTTTGATGATTACTGATGGCTAAAGATGCATCTGTCTCCATGGTGGAAGTTTGTAGGGTTGCATCTAAAGCTTGATTTTTATCCATGGGGTTGGAGACAGGGGAGCTGACTAGATCGGATTTTGAGGGCGAATCTGAAGGATTTGGGCGAGGTGGAAGAGTAGAAGGAGAAGGATCTGAAGGTGGGATGAATGTGTGATCCTCCAATATGGGATTTGAGGACAGAGATTCAAAGTTGTTCCATGTTTCAGGTTTCTCGAGATCAACTGGAGCAACTGGAAGTTTCTTGGCATGTTTTCTGCGATTGGAGACCCTCGTAAATCCCTCAGCATCTTTTCTTTCCTCAGTTGCAGGAGCTTTAGGCTGAAGATTCAGAGGGAAATCTCTGAAGAGATGACCATGTTCATGGCACTTTCTGCAGCGAAAGGGAATATGCTCGTAGTCTATTGTTTGGATCCATTCAAAATCGTCATGAAATAGACTTATCGAATCTGTGAGTTCTTTTTCCAGATGCATGTGTACAGAGATCCTGGCATAGGATGTGTATTTTCGGAATTTCATCTCCTCTGCAACTTTGATGAAGACTCCTACGTTGTTGCCAATGTCCTTGAAGGTCTCCTCATTCTAGTATTTCGAGGGAAGCAAATACATGCGTATCCATACCAGAGCCTAGTTGAAGTCTTCTTTGTTTAGATTGAACCTCGCTTTCCAGTCACGAAGATATAGGCCTGTAGAGTTGAATAAGTACAGACCTCCTTCGAAAATGCGACTTTTGTCTTCCACACAGTTGAAGATAGCAGTGAAGAAACCTTTGGGTCCAAGCTGCAGGGTAACTTGTCCTTTAGGCTTCCATTTGGAGGCGATCCATCCATGCAAGGCCTTTTCAGTTGGCCAGAAGCTAAGGAACTTGCCTATGAGTGCATGATCACTCATGCATTGGATTTGTTTGTTGATCCCTTCACTGGGAAGGTCTATTTTGATTCTCTGCAGATCTGGGAATGCATGTTGCAGAGGACGCTTTTGGCCTTGATGAAGAGGCGCTCGAATCTGTACCTTTGTCTTTTTCTGCCGCATGGCCTGCAACAGCATTTTCTTCACTGTTAGTGACGTGATTGGTGTGGAGGGCATCATTAAGGATTGGGCCAGAACCGGTTGTAACATCTACGGTTGCAGGCATATCAGCGTAAGGACATGATGCGGGAGGGGGGCAGAGCCTACCCCTCCAGAAGGCGGAGCCATGTGGAGAAGATCAACAACGAATATGGACTGTAGAGCTCACTGTAATTGTACATTCCATTCTTCTTCTAAAATCTAATTTATAGAGGCATTCAATTCTTCTTCTAAAATCGAATTTATAGAGGCGATTTTGATTTCGATCTACTGTAAGTTCCAATGTTGTTGCATGTACACTCTGAAAGTATTGTTTTACCATTAAAAGAACCTAATCTTTCAAAAATCGTATCGCTATGATTGTGACTCTTTCCAAGTGAATATATATATATATATAGAGGTTGGGTAAAATTAAAATGCAGCTACGTCTTTATTCAAATAACCTCGATTGAAATTTGGCTTTTTGGTGAATTACAATGTAGGCCATATGGGTGGCTTAAGCTTATGAGAAGCCAATGTTATTTAATTGGTCACATTCTATATCCAAATCCAGAACGTTTGCTGGGATTCAGTCAAGGGATGACCATGCAAGGTAATATGGAATTTTAAGGAATCAATGTAAAATTTTAATCACATATTAATAGATTTATCATTTAGATAAATGAATGTATGAAATGATAGAAATAATTTCCTAATATCTGTATTATAAAGCCATAAACAAATGCATGGAAATTATAAAGCTAATTTAACTTCAGCGTGTGAAATCAAGATTATGTAATTTATGGAGCAATAATTTTATGAAGTATTCAAAACATAAATAGTAAATCCAAACAGATTTATGTGGTATGTATGGCGTATAAGTTACCCTTAACGATTATGAACGCAGTGAGGGCTATTTGCCCTCGTTTGAACCGCTGAAGTTGGAACTTGAATTTCTACAAGATATCTCTGTCCCGTATCTCCGGGCCATACAACATATCTCTCAACCGGATCTCCGTGCCATTTAATCAATTGACAGTAAACGCGGTGGGTACGTCACTAGCACAATTAGCATTTCCCTCGTTACTAGATGTTGGGTTCCATGTAAAAGTAAAGACATACGTTCTTTTATACGGTAATGAATTATACATAATTATGAGTAACGGAATATGTGTTTTGTTTCACATCTTCTTCTGGTTCGGAGTCATAGCCATTCCGCTATTTAGCGACGTAAAGTTTAGACAATAGAAAGTTCTACATTGAAAGCTCTGGGTGGAATGGACAGACATTTCCTATTTGTACTTTAGTCTCACGGAATCCTTATCAAAAAATTGAATAGAACAAATGGATTAGTTAATCAATTTAAATTTAACTTAAGAGAAATACCATATCGTTAGTTTTATTCTACTAGTTGTTGAGATTATATAGATTATTATATTTTTTGTTTGCATAGTCTTACGAAATCATTTTGAATATAAAAATGCTTATAGGTTAATGATGTGAAGACATCTATAAAAGTATTGTAGGTCTATAATATATACTTTACTTTAATTATTATTATTATTATTATGTAATAAAAATTTAGTAAATATTAAATAATAGTAATAATAATATTAATGGATAACAAAATTAATATTTCACTTAGTATATTAATTATTATTAATTATTTGATTAACAACAAATATATAAAAATTATCACTATTTATTAAAACAAATCTTATCCAAAATCATAATAACACATTGAAAAGGAAAAGTAATAAATATTATTCCGTAGGCATTAAAAGAAACTAATAAAACTAAGCAATCACATTGATAATATCTTAAATCTAATTTTTTTTTGGTTATAATAAGCATTTAATATTAATAAGAAGGAAAAAAAATATAATAGTAATTAAATGAAATAAATAAATAAAATTGGTTTGTTAAACACTCTACTATGATAACAACAATTTAGTAAGTGACTAAATGTCAAAATATGAATGAGAGTTAGCTGCATGATACCATTTATGGAAGCAAGATGAAAAGCATTAACATTTTGTGGAATTCCCTCAATTATAAGAGCTAGAGGAGTAGGATAATTTGTGAAATGCATGTCATTTCTAAACTAAATATTTCCCTATATTTTTCAATTTGACAATGAAATGGGAGGCTGGCTATTGGGTTGATAATTTTCATTCCATAAACCCAGTTAGCCATCTCTATTCAGAGAAACTGAATGCAAATGTTTTTCGATCATTAAAAAATACATATAATAATATTATCTCTATTAGGTCCCTATAATACTAGTGATTTCCCCATTACTATTGTTATTTTAGCCGTTATTGTTATTGTTGTGTCCCTATTGTCCACATATTGTTATTGTTGTGCTCCATAAAAGCCAACTATTGTTATTTTTGTGCCCTTATATTATTATTGCTATGTCGACTTTTCTTATATTGTGACCTCTTAGACTCCTATATATAGATAGGAGGTTTTGTCATTTGTATCATCCAAGAATTGTTCATTTGTGTAATTTAAAGGAAGTTGCCTCCTCAAATAGGTTGATTTTCAAGTCATTGATCTATCTTTTCTATATTTTTGTGAGCTAGTTTTGTAACATTTGGTATCAGAGCTTCAGATTCTAGGGTTTCATTGCTTCAAACAGTTCATCATGACATTTTTGCTATAACTTTTTTGCGATGTTTTGAAAGCTAAAAAGAGACCCATTTGAGTCGAAATCACTCTGAACCTTGGGTCTGAATTTCAGATCTTTTCTCGCTATATTCTTGGAGATATGATCCAAGGGAGTTATGTTTTTTGCAGGATCTTGAATTACATATCAAACATGTGACCTCGGGAAAATCGTCATAACTTTTTTTTTTTGAGCATGAGATTGAAATCTCGTAAGAAGATAAAGAAAGAGAACTACTTGTAGTTTTCACGGTATTAGTGTCAATCCCTACGGTCAAAACGGTAATACATGGCACTTCATACAAGTGCGCTCAACTAAACTAGTATATAATTAGGTCATCGTGGGAGATTTGGCATAACTTTTCCTTGGAGAATCCAATATTGATCAGACTTGTGGGGTTAGAAAGAGAACTCAGAGGGCTACCTTAGAAAGAAATCTTAGACCTTGGAGATCTGAAATTACAGAGATACAATAGATTCAATATCGAGCTCCTACAAAGCGAAAAAAGGTATGCAGTTTTTTAAAAAATTTTGCGTAAGTTTGGTTTGAAAAATTAGTTTGAAGGAATTCAAAGGGAATAATGAAATATTATTATCATTAATTGAAGCCATGAAGAAAGAAAATGGAAATACCTAGTAAGCAACCTAAAATCTCTAGCATGACACATGAAGAAGAGGAAGAAATGCAACATGATATATCAAAATTATGAAACCAAGTGCAACAAAATTCACTCACACGAAAAGTAATAGATGCTAAGATGGATGGTCTATATAAAGATGTAGAAGCTAAGATGTGTGGCATGGAAGCTAAGATGGATGGTTTAAAAAAGGGCGTGGAAGATAATATGGATGGTTTAAAGAAAGGTGTAGAAGCTAAGATGAATGACATGGAAGCTAAAATTAATGACACAGAAGCTAAGATGGATGGCAAGATGGATGGTGTGGAAGCTAATATGGATGGTTTAAAGAAGGTTGTGGAAGCTAATATGGAATATTTGAAGACATATTTGACAAAGTTTCTACAAGAAATGCTTACTAATCGTGAAAGTGTAGTAAAGGAAACTCATGATGAGAACAAAATAAATGCTAATCATGATTTCATAAACTCTAACGTTGGTTCGAAGACCCACCATGTTCCAAAGATCAATATGAGGAAATTTGATGGTAAGGATCCCGTAACATGGATATTATAGATGGAGAAATATTTCGATCTCCATAATGTACAAAGCACACAAAAGGTATGCAATGCAACACTATATTTGGAACCAAATTAATTTGTATGGTATCGATGGCTTTTCTCTCATAAAAAAATTGTCACTTGGGAAATTTTTACGGATGAAATAATAGCATGTTATGAGGATATAAAAAGTAACACTTTTTTTAGCTAACTGATAAATCTCAAACAAAAGGGTTCAACGATGAAGCACATTGAGGACTACCAAAAATTGAATACAAGGGTAAAATATATTCCAGAGGAGCATAGGATTGATGTGTTCATAGGGACTTTAAAGGATAACATCCAACATGAGGTTCGCCTTTGGGAACCTGATTCATTGGAGAAGGCATTCAGGTTGGCAAGAAAAATGGAAAGCCAAATTATGGAAACAATGAACCCTACCACTCACAACTACAAGGATCGAAATGTTGTTCCCCCTAGCTTTCCACAAACTACAAGGTTGACACCACAACAATTGGAAGAAAAAGAGAAAAAGGGCGTTGTTAGAGTTATGATAGCAAATACACTAAAGGTCATAAGTGTGATAAGAAGAAATTATTTTATGTAGATCATGAAGAGGAGGAAGAAAATGAACAAGAAACGCAAATAGAAGAGGATATACACTAGGAACAAACCCTATAGAAAGAAGTAATGAATCTGAATATATCTTGTAATGCATTAGGTAGAATTACCACTCCTTAAACTATCAAGATAGAAGGGCATATAAAGAATAAAAAGGTAATAGTATTGATTGACTCGGATAGTACCGACATTTTTATTCATTGTAACATAGTCAAGGAATTGAATTGCTTCCTATATCCAGCACAAGAGTGCGAAGTGATGGTTGCAAGTGGGGAAACCATAAATTGATCTAAAAAGTGCCATAATATTAAGCTATCCATGGGAGAATATGTATTGAATAGCCCAATGCTTTCCATTTCAATGGATGGTTCTGATGTTGTACTAGGAGTCCAATGGCAGGAATCCTCGGGTATAATAACTTTTAATTTTTGAGAACTTACCATGAAATTTTCTTCAAAAGGAAAGGAAGTTGAATTAATGGGTATCGTAGGGAAAATGGGAAAGATAATAAGCTCTAGTGGAATGAAAAGGATTCTGAATAAATAACAACAAGGCATAATTGCACAATTATGTTCACTAGAGGTTCTCGCATCGAAGTTGCCTATTCCTCCATATCTCCAGAAATAATTGGACAATCATTGCAAGGTGTTCGAGACTTCCAAAGGCCTCCCACCTATTCATGATCATGATCCTATTATTCACTTGATTGTAGGAAGTGTTCCTCCAAACATGACACCTTACACATATCCCTATGCTCAGAGTGAAATTTAACGCATGGTTGCAGAAATGCTAGAGGCAATTATAATTCAACCTAGTAAAAGTTATTTCTCTGCTACAGTATTATTGGTTCACAATAAGGATAGATCATGGTGCATGTGTCCAGATCATAGAGAGCTCAACAAGCTCACTGTTAAAGATATTTTTCCCATTCTTGTCATTGATGAATTATTGGATGAATTGCATGTATAAATTTACTTTACCAAGTTGGATCTTTGTTCAGGATATCATGAAATTAGAATGAAGACTGAGGACATTACGAAATAAGCATTTACAACTCATGAGGGCAATTATAAATTTTTGGTCAGACCTCCTGACCTTACCATACACCTTATACATTTCAAGTCTTGATGAATTCCATTTTCATACCCTTTCTTACAAAATTTGTGCTAATATTTTTTGATGACATACTAATCTAATACATGTCTTGTAAGGATCATATTCAACATCTTGACAGTGTGCTCAAGCTATTGGAGGAGAAACAATTATATGCAAAAAGCTCGAAATTTTTCTTTGGAGTACAAGAGGTGGAATATCTAGGTCATATTATATCTCATGAAGGTGTTAAGGTACACCCAAGTAAAATTAAAACCATTAAGGAATGGGAAATCTCCACATCCATAAAGAATCAGTGAGGATTTCTCGTGTTAACAGGGTATTATCACAAGTTTGTTAAGAATTATGGGAGAATAGCAGCACCTCTAACAACATTATTGAAAGATGCATTTTCATGGACTCCAGAAGCAACGAAGGCCTTTGAACATCTTAAAGAGGCAATGTGCCAAGCATCGATTTTAGCTACACCGAACTTCACAAAAACATTTATTGTGGAATGTGATGCCTCAAGAAATGGAATTGGTGTTGTTTAATGCAAGAAGAAAGACCCATTACTTTCGAAAGTCATCCAATCAAAGGAAAGTATCTACACAAAGCTATTTATGATAAGGAAATGTTAGCAATACTTCATGCACTTAAGAAATGATGATCCTACCTAATGGGAAGACAATTCAAGGTAAAAAAGGATCATGATAGTCTTAAATACTTCTTAGAACAAAGATTATCCTCAAAAGAGAAGCAAAAATGGCTCACAAAGATGTTGGGTTATGACTTTGAAATCACCTACAAAAAAGGGAAGAAAAATGTTGTGGAAGATGCACTCTCAAGAAAGGATGAGGATTTGGAAGCATTTATTTGAGCCATTTCTACTATCCAACCAGATTCAATAAACGAGGAAAGGGATGAATGGAAGGAGGATGAAGAAGTGTGCGAACTCATTGAAAATTTACAACAAGATCCCAATATATCTAATACATATAGATAGAAAAATGATTCATTATGGTATAAACATTAGTAATACATGTGTAAGAATTCCCAAATTAAAAAAAATATTCTTAGGAAATTGCACACCTCTCCCATAGGAGGGCACTAAGGATTTCTAAAAACTTACCACAGGGTTAAGAAGGAATTTTTTTGGGATGGCCTTAAATCATATATTCAAAAGTTTTTGGTGGAATGTTTAGCTTGCCAAAAAAATAAAGTTGAAATAATTAAGACCATAGGTATATTACAACCTTTATCCATTCCAAGCCAAAGTTGGGAGGGGGTTTTAATGGATTTTATCACAGGTTTACCCAAGTGTGAAGGAAAGAGTGTTATTAGGGTGGTAGTTGACAGACTTGCCAATTATGCACACTTTTGTGAATTATTTCATCCATTTAAAGTGAGTACAGTTTCTACTAAATTTATGGAAATAATTCAAAAGCTACATGGAAACCCAAATATTATTATAAGCGACACAGATCCCATTTTCACTTGAAATTTTTGAAAATAATTATTTTCTTTTTATGGTACTTAGTTAGCTTATAGCTCATCTTATCATTCTCAATATGATGGGAAAAGTGAGATCATAAACAAATGTTTGGAAGGAAATCTGTGTTGCTTTGTATATGATAAATAGACACAATGGGTCAAAATTTGGTTCCCTCTCGCTAAATGGTGGTATAACACTTCCTTCTATATTGCAGCACAAATGACCCAATTTATGGCACTTTATTGATATCTTCCGCCATCCATCACATCAAATTTAAGAGAAAATTCTAAGGTTCAAGCAGTGGAAGATCACATCGAACATCAACAACAAGTTCTCCAACTCTTAAAGGCAGGGAAAATTCTAAGGATGGAAAATTATCTTGAAGTTTAAAGACATTGGTGAATCTCACTAGTCCCTAATATGAAAACTATAAAATGTTTATTGATGTATTTGTAAAATTATTCAAAATTATAAAGATTTTATATATAATCTCTCTTTAGTGTTGGCGATTATTAACGAAAAATAATTTGGTATCTTAAAATTTGGGCATTTTTTTATAAAAATTGGAAATTGATGAATCTTTTTTTTGGAAAAATAATGGAAAATTAGCCCACCTGCAAATATTAGGATAACCTCACTTTCGCACAGAATAGAATGAAATAATAGGCAAATCAACATCTGAGCGAAATAAGTTTTGATGTAGGTGATTGGGTATTCCTATGGATCCAACCATATAAACAAATGTTCCTCAAGAGAGCTAAGAAGGATAATAAATTATCATCAAAGTATTATGGTCCATACAAGGTGTTGCAAAATATAGGTACTATGGCATAAAAATTAGAGCTCCCTGCAACTTCCCGAGCATACCCAGTTTCCCATGTTTCATTCTTAAAGAAGGTTATAGGTGACAAGCTTCTAGTTCAAACAATATTGCGAGAACTTGATGAGCAAAGAAAAATAATTTTGGAACCTGAAGCAGTTACAGAAACAAGAACTCGACAGCTATGAAATCAATCAATTTTAGAGTATCTCATCAAGTGGAAGAACTTACCCACTGAAGATTCCACATTGGAGGATTAAATTGTTTTACAGAAGCATCCAAAACTACTCAAGCATTGAGGAAAACACTTTTTTGAAGGAGAGGGGCATGTTAGGTCCCTATAACACTAGTGATTCCCCCATTAATATTGCCATTGTAGCCCTTATTTGTATTATTGTGCCCCTATTATCCCCTTATTGTTATTATTGTGCCCCATAAAAGCCCACTATTGTTATTTTTGTGCCTTTATATTATTATTGTTATTTCGGCTTTGGTTATATTGTGACCCCTTAGACTCTTATATATAGAAAGGAGGTCTTTTCATTTGTATTAACCAAGAACTGTTCATTTGTGTAATGTAAAGGATGCTGCCCCCTCGAAGTGGTTAATTTCTAAGTCATTGATCTATATTTTCTATCTTTTTGTGAGTTGGTTTCATAACAATTTCTAAGTTCAAACTTCTTTGATTCATATTTTTCTTACATAGTTTCCTTCGAATAATGATATCATCAGTTTTTTATGGTGCAATTATTTGTCAAGGACTATCTCAAAATAATAATATTAGTTTAATATAATTAATAGATAAAATGGTTTCGTTGAAAAAAAGAATGGTTTCCATATTAACAAATAAAATAAATCGTTAATATAAAAATAATTTTATTCCAATAAAAATTATTGGCATCGAAGGAATTTTCAAATACATAATCTGAATCTGATACGCATAATCTGCATTGAAGTAATTTATAGATAACAATGCATATTGGAAGCCCTCTCAATTTTAATAGAAGAATACACCTCCTTTCCGTGTACGACATGGGCAATGGGCTTTAAACATTTAATCATCGAATAGCTTAGAAGCTGAGATATATTTAAGATAAAGAATGTCAAGATTGTGAATGCAAACTATATATTTGTAATTCTTCATATACTCTTGCAAATAAAATCTAATGTTCGAATATCTAAATCAAGACTATGACTGTAAAATATATATTTTTAATTCTTCATAAAATCTGTGCAAAAAAATGTAATATTTCACTCCCTATATGTGTTATATTCTCTTCCATTAAGCAGTATCTCATATGATAACAACTTCTACAATGAGAAAGCCTCTGATTCAACAAGAATATAATCTAAAAGTAATGCTCCACATGCATGTTGTTAGCCTAATGGATAAGAAAAACCATACTCTAACCTGCAATTATTCCCATGTAGTTATGTTAGTTATGGGATAGCCAATAGAATGTGCCTAGGGTTGTCGATGCTGGAAATCGGCCAACAAAGGGGGTCTCCCTAGTATGAACTCCCAACTACACCTGACATCCCAACTACACCTCACACCGTTTAGGGTAGGAGACACATTCACATAATAGGCTCGACCACCATTATTCTAAGGTATTTTCCTTTGATGCAATTATTAACATAAAATATTATGCAAACAATCTTTGAAACAATAAATTATGTTGACATTGTGACACATACAATTGTAATGTATATAAGGTACTTCCAGGGAAGGAAAAGAAAGGTGTGAACCTCTAGAGAAAAAATAATAGTACTATCCTAAAGAAACACATAAGAGCATGCACAGGATCATTGATTAACCTACAAGGTAGTTCACAAGATAATAGCAATCATAAAAGAAAATAAAAATGCACATTCAACAAGATGCATACCAAAGCTAATAAAATAGTTGATTATCATTATTATGCGTGAACATAAACATACACTAGAAATAATAAAGAAAGGTCTCATAACCATTCACGACATACGTTTGAAAGTGTGTGTGCTCCAAGAGCTTCATATATTAAATAAAAGTCCCAAGATACACAATTACAACAATGCAACACTAGCTCCAATAGTGGAACATTAAGTCACCACTTTCTCCTCCAAAGAATAATCTTCTCTCCTATGCCAAGATAGAGAAGCCAAGGTGAAAAGTCATTTTTTTTTAGCTATGAGGGTGTATATATAACAAATGAAGTGACTCTCCACCCCTCTTATGACTCTTGGCCTTCCCTCATGACTATTCAATTCCCATATGACTTTTCAAATTCCTAGGTTACCTTTGAGCTTCAACATGACTTTATAACTTTCTAGTGACTCTTCGTGTTCCATGTGTGACCCTTAGGATTCCACACAATTTACATTTTCTCATTTTTGGAATTACCTAATTACATTCCCACAAATTTGTGGGAAACTACAATATCAATACATGACTTTCATTGTGACACTTTGAGAAGGCATGACTTGGCGATGGTGACATGGAAATTCATTGTAGAATATCAATGTCAAGATTCTTTCCTTGATATTATCTTCACACATCCATGATGGGTCTTGCATGTAATTCATCTTCATCCTCCAAGAGGTTGGTTATGATATAGAGTCTTCTGTATGATCCTTTATCTTAATTATTCTATCATCATCTAATTCCCTTTATCGTTTTGGTTGAATATCTCTTTGTGTTTTCAACTTCACAAGTATATTCTTGTAACATCTTCTTGGTATCCTCCTTTAGCATTATCATATCATGTCAAGATAATAACACCTACAAATGGAATTGACTCATGAAAAGACAACATCAGTCCCAAAATCTTTCAGACCCTCTCATTTCTCATGCAAAATACTGATTGAGTTTGGAAAGGGTGCAATATTGAGGAGGATACCCAACAACTATTTAGTGCACAAGAGAAAGAGGTGGAGAGTGAGGGTCTATAATATGTGACTTAAGAGGTGGAGAGTGAGGGTCTATAATATTTGACTTCATAGTGCACAGTGGCTAACAGAGAGGGGGTTATGAATGCACAATTATGGAAGCTACAAAGGAAAATATAAGGGTTCTTCTCACTATAACTATGCAATGCACAATTACGGAATGAGATGGTTAATGTACTGCACAACTGAGCACCACCAAGACTCAAACATGGCCTAAATATTGTTTGAAAGTGTGTAATGTGTAGTGAAGAAAAATATGGGCAAATACTATGCTGTTGGAAAGTGAAATTCACAATCACTAACGATTGAGAATGTGCAGCGGATAGTTCTAGGAGGTACAGGATGCTTCACTAAATCTTGTGACTAAGCAATGTGAAAATCTAGTAGAAAGAAAGGTAGGTGTTTGTTCGGGAAAGTTACCAAGTCAACAAAACTACGTACAAAATTGAATAAGTGTGAGATATATGATACAAGAGAGGAACAACACATAAAATTTCTTAAACGTGATCATACACATGCATTCACCCAAGTGCATGACAATATGACACATAGTACCCAAAACCAAGAAACATACATTAAAAAAACATTAAAACAACACTTGGCTCCAAGTGCAACACTTAGCATATACATTTACAACACAAGTGTCATAGTGCAACAAAAATATGTGCTATTCCATAAGAATGTGTCCAACCCATAATCTAGGGCTAGATAGTGTTAACTAGTGCTAGAGAGTGCACTCGAGTTGCTTCTAAAAGTTTTCTATTGTGCTTTTAATATGTGTGAAAACAAGTGAAAGTGAGACATGCAAACACAAAGAAAACAAAAGTGATGTGTGTAATGAAAGTAGACAAAAGTGAAACGTTTGAGAGTAAGAATAAGTGAAAATGATAATTCCAAAAGATAAATAAAGTGAAAGTGACACATGCCGAGGAAAAAAAAAAGAAAAAAAAAGTGAGACATGCTAAAGTGAAAGCAAGCAAAAAAGATAGTCACAAAATTGAAAGCGATACTTTTGAAAAGTAAAGTGGGCAAAAGTGACGGTTGAGAAAACTCACCAAATGAGAGTATAGTTACAACTGAGAGTGATAGAATACTCCTTATGCTCCAAAGTGCACTATTGGGTCACTAATTTTTCATTATTAATATCACTTTTTAACGTTTACTTCATCCATTTCTATCATTCTTTATCACGTCATTTATCATAATTTATCTTATAATTCCATTTTATAATTATTTATGCTCTTATGGATAAATACTATTTTTCTCTTTTATTTTTAATAAATTGATGATTATTATGCATGATTATACCAATGATGGTTTATTAATGGATTTGTGGTAACATCACTCATGATTTTAGCCTCCAATATCTTTTCAAGATTGCAAATTTGATCTCCATCTCATAATTAAGATTCCAACTCAGAAATTCGTTGGAATACTGAGTGATAGTTTTGCATTGGATGTTACACACAAATGAAGGAGAATCTAGAAAATCTGAAACATGGATTTTCTCTAGAATGGACTCAGTTAGTTTTGTTATGATTAGTTTTCCAAAATTCAACTTGTTCCTGCTGAATGTTGATGGAAATATCTTTTAGATATGATCTTTCTAATCAATTTGTTTTGTACAATCCAAATTTGTAATGTAAACCATTTTGTAATCAGTGTTGTTGTAACTTCTCTTTGCTCTCTATGTATTTAAATGAAAACAAAGATCAAAGAAATGAGGGGAATAGGAGGAGAACTAGAGGGAAATTAGGGGATAATTGGGAGATAATTAGGAGATACGAGATGGGAAATTGTTAGATAGGATGTAGGAGAAGAGATAAGAGATGAGAGATGGGAGATGAACAATTGTTTAATTTCATGCAAAGCTAAGAGCTTCATTATTCTGTAATTATTTCTCTCATATGTTTTAATGAAGGAATTTATCCATTCAGTTCTACATTCATTATTTGTAATGTAAATTGAGTTATTTTTCAAGTTGGAACTGAGTCTTGGGTAGTTGGGCCCATTACCTTGGACAAGGTGCTTCCTTGAATATCTACAGTAGTTTATTTGTGTGCTTGTTTCTTTGAATTTCAATCATTGCTCTTTAAAGTAAATTTCCATTTTAATCAAGAAATTTGTTAAGTTGCTGCATTTTCCATATTTGTTATTTCCTACAACTTCTAGATTTCATTTGATTTGGTGTTTTGGGTTAACATTTGAATTTTGGTGAGTGCAATAGCTTAAATTTCCAATTTAGAAAGGTGTGATTTAATTTAGTAATGATTCAAGTTGTGTGATTAGCATAATTACTTTTCCTGTCATTTACCTTCTTTTTAATTTTGGTTTTATTATTCAAGTCTTACATTTTGTTTCTTGTTGAATGAAATTGATAGTCTAGAACACAATCATATAGAACCAGTGTTATTTGTTGTATTGTTATGCATATATTTTTCTGATTTCCTTGAAATAAAAAGGCACTCCTTGGGTTGATAATTAATGTCTAGGTGATTAGTTGTTTTTTTTATTTATTAAGAAATTAATTTTACCCAACATGCACATAGCTCGAAAGTGAAATATGACCATGAAAAGAGCTCCAAGTTAGAATCTTTATATAAGGAGAGTATACAAGAGTGATGTATCTACCACTAAGAGGTGTGGCAACCCTGACTTGAAAAATTGCACTCTCACTATCAATTGGAATTGCACACTAACTATGCATAAGAACTATGTAATCAATGCACAGTTGTGTACTTATTGTCCTCAAGGACTGCGCAATGTCAAAGAGCTCTGCAATTTCTACCACTAAGTACTATTCAATTACTATCATGGAGGACTACATAGGCATTATTTTCCAAGATTGTGTAATGCCTATCTTCAGGGGTAGACATCAACTCTTAGACTTACTAGAAATGGGTGTGATCATGAATGATCAAAGGATAAGCATCGTAAACAAGTGATTTTCAACACTTAGAGTATTTACAAACAAATCAACTAATCATGAAGCAACTATGAACAAGAAAATATAGATCATAATATCACAACAAGGATCCAAAATTCTAGTGTAGGAAAAATTTTGGAGGGTGTTTATCGCAACAACAACACTTTGTGATACACTGGAAGAAAAAATTATTCTTTTTCTAGGTCTAAATTTATGCATAGAGTCTATCCTTTAAAGAATTATTGGTTCACTGTCTAAACCACCTGAACTTTCCCATTTATCTCGATTATAATTATAGTCACTCGTATACCCTTTCTCAGCCAAAAAAACTTACAAGGCCTACAATATCTCAATTGTTTTCATCCATGAGAAGGATAGTATAAATTTTGAAGTTTAATATGATCAAAGTTATAGTTCTAACTCTAGTGTTGCTTCACTCCTAGTAGGCTTGTTCAATACCTCGATAGAGTCGCTTTTAGGGAAGACAAGAACTGTTTCTTTGCTAGCGAGCTTGTTGAGTAACTGATCTAGGTAGATATTGGTGGCCACTGACCTATTCCAATTCGACCCCCACCATTGTTTCTTTCATCTTTTGAGTTTCTTGAATTGTAGCACAATTTGCTATTTTTGGCAGTTTTTCGGTTCGTGAACTTCTAGAGACATTTTGAGGCCCTAAGTGATGCTTTTTGGGGAAGATGGGAAAATAAGAGTTTTTGGTTGCTGTTTGCAGTCAAAATTTGTATTCCTTCGATAGATATTTCTATCGAGGTATTGTGTGCATCAAACATAGATTGTATGCAAAAGTTACGACCCTGGGAATTTGATGTACAAATTTACGCAAATGGGGCCCATAGTTTTGGTGCTTCCTCTCCTAGGGTTAGGTTTTTGGATGTTTAGGGTTTCCATTGTTTCTAAATAATAAATAGACCATCGAGCCTCATTATAACACAGTTTAGAGCCATGTATCCACCATATCTCTTCTCAGAGATAAGCTATCATCGCTTGAGCTAGCTTATTTCCATTTTTGTATGTAAGCATATTTCAGTTCTTTGATATTAATGAAATGAAGTTTTATTTTTGCCGCATCTCTGTGTATATCTATATTTCAATATTTTTTTGCATTCCAACATAATTATGGATCAATGCTATCAGAGTGGCCTGCTCTTTCTCTATCTTTCTTTCCATTTTCACAACAAAGTCAGGGTTAGGGAGTTAGGGATCGAACTGGTTGAACCTTTGTAAGGCTAGCCTCACAGATCCCCATGACCTCCTATGGCAGAAGAAAAGAAAGATGAGGGGTAGGAGATCCTTTCAAAAGAATTCTTGAGGAAGCCCTCGTGCGAGAGAGGAATGTGACAATGGATAAATTTGCCTAGATCCTTCAGCAGCTACCCATAGGCAACACATCTTCATCCAGCATCCACTCTGGAGGCACCACTTCTTTTAAGGTAAAACTTAACTTTGATATTCCCATATTTGGAGGCCATATAGATGCAGATGTCATATATAGATGGTAAATCTATTGGAAGGATACTATTCAGTTCATGACTTTTCCAATCCAGAAAATATTACTTTTCTAATTATCAAAGTAGCCCCACATGTCAAGGACTGGTGGGAAACCTATTGTGAACAAAAGGACGAGAGGGAATCCTCACAATTTTCAGTCGCACCCACTTGAAATTCTTTCCGAGACACCATTAGGGAAAAATAATACCCTGTTGGGAGTTATGATGATAAATACATAAAGTGGACCATGTTGCAGTAGGAAAGGGACCAAGATGTGGTAGAGTTCACAAATGTTTGCCATACCCTTTGCATAAAGCTGGGTATCAAGGATTATGAGCAACATTTCGTACTGAAGTACCATGACTGTCTACACAAGTACATCTACAATGAGATGTTTCTCCTAGACATATCCTCACTTGGTTTCGCCTATCGATACACTATCAATATTGAGCAGAAATTTAAGAATAAGAAGTGAGACTTTGGACCTGCGAAAATGAAGCAAGGAAAATCTACCCCAAAGCCACCGAACAAAGGACAAAGCCAAGGCAGGGTGACACAGGACAACCCATCAAAGTTGCAAGCGAAGAAAAACAACATGAAGGAAAAGAAGGACTCAGGGAAATGGTGTGACTTCTATACAAGCCCCACTAACAACAAAAGTGAGTGTCAAGGGCACAGATGAAGGATTTTAGATGATATGCATGCTTTGACTCTAAGTTAGAAACTGACAAGGGGAATGAAAAAGGGAAGTAGATTATTGATGCAGAGCCTAGTGCCATCATTGCCACCACCAAGATCCAAAAGGATGAGCCCAAATATCTAGAGGATGGGGAGCGACTCTTCCACTCACAAATGTAGGTGAAGGGTTCCCCGCTAAAGTTCATTTTCGGCAATGGGAGCCCGAAGAACCTTATTTCAGTGGAGGTCATGAAGATGTTGGACCTACCAACCACACCACACTTGCAGTTGTACACCATATGGTGGCTTCACCAAGGGCGATATATCGCGTCAGCAAACAATGTCGCTTTCCCTAGAGCATCAGTCCCTTCACAGATGAGTTACTACGTGATGTTTCTCCTCTTAAATTTTGTGATGTATTATTAGGTAAACCATACTTGTGGAAGACACATGTTGTGTCTGAGTCTAGGACTCCCAATGTTATTATTCCTTTGGGTGGTAATTTGTATAGGATATCGGAGGTAGCACTACCTACCACCATTTCTTTGATCACTGGAAAGAAATGTAGTAATATCATTTTTGATACTGGGAAAATTGTTTTCCTTAAGATTCGCCTTGAGGGAAAGAAAAATATTGATGCCATGACCTCCAAACATGGCTCCTGTGCATGATAGCACTATATGGACAAGGTTTTAGAGAATTTGAGGGACATATTCACCTCACCAATAGAGGTAACTCTACACTGTCAGGTATAGCAGTCCATCGATTTTACCCAAGACGTACCACTACCCAATGGACCAATCTATTGATGCTTTGTTATGGAGAACAATGAAATCAAGAGGAAAATTTAGGAGTTGTTGTAGAAAGTGCACATCGTACCAAGCTGGTCACCCTATGGGAGCATGATCGCATTTCTACAGAATAAGGATGGGACCTCGAGAATCTGTATTGACTATTAGGTGTTAAACAAGATCACTATTTGGAAAAGGTATCCAATCCCATCAATTGATGACCTTCTAGACCAGCTTAAGGGACCAAAATATTTTAGCAAGATTTAATTGAAGTTTGGTTATCAGGAGGTACCAATGGAACCCTCCGATGTGTGGAAGACTGCCTTCAAATCCAAGGAGCACCTTTTTGAAAGGTTGGTCATGCCTTTCGAGTTGACAAGTACTGCTGCCACATTCATGAGGCTAATGGATGAAATTTTGTGACCCTTCACCAACTCATTCATGGTGGTGTATTTAAATGACATTCTGATATTCAACTAGAGTTCGAAAGAGTAGCACCGCCATATTCGATAAGTCCTCCAAATCATGTAACAACTTAATTTGTCTGCCAATTTATAGAAATTCACTTTTGGTATGACCCAGGTTCAATATCTAGGGTACATTATTGATGAGAGGGGTGTGCATGTCGATCCAACCAAGATACAAGTCATTTAGGATTGGCCAACCGCACCCATTTGAACAGAGCTCCACATCTCTCTAGCTGTCACCAACTTCTACAGCAGGTTCATGTTGAGGTTCTCTCATATCATTTGACCCTTGAGTCAAGTCACCAAGAGAGGAGAAAAATCAAAGTTATTTTGGTATGAATTTCAATATAAGGTGCTTTCTGGGTTGAATCATCACCTTTTCTTTGCCGCTATTCTCACATTAGCGGACCTGCAACAACCATTTTATATTGAGACAAATGCCTCTCACTATGCTATTCCTGTAATTCATACTTAGTAGGGGCATCTAGTGGCATATCACAGTGAAACACTTTCAGACACAGTTTGAAAGTATCCCACCTATGACAAAGAGATGTATTCCATTGTGCTAGCCTACTAACAATGGAAGAATTACATTTTGGGGAAGGAAATGGTCATCCACATAAACCGCCGACCCCTGCAGTTCATGCAGACATAAGGGAAGTTGCAGAATGATCACTATCAGTAATGGTCTGCATACCTATAATAGTTCCATTTCAACATTAAGTACAAGAAGGGAACGACCAGTAATGTTGTCGACTGTCTTAGTCAACTAACCGTCATGGAACTGACCACTTTGTTCAACTCTTATGGGCATGAGACTATAGGGTGGCTGCATATTTACGAGAGCGATCCAGAATTTAGAAACACATACTAGACACTCCAAGAAGGAAAGAAATTTTGAAATTTTCACCTCCAAGATGCATTGTTATGCCACTTGGGACACCTTTGTGTTCCATCAAGCAAGTGTGCCTAGATGATCTGGGAGGCACACTACAGTTGGGGCATTGGAAATTTTGCGGTAGAGAGGAAAGTGGCAGCGTTGCAAAAGTATTTTTATTGGTTGAACCTTCGACAAGATGTTGGGAAGTACTTTAGTTCCTGTGCTACCTACGCCATTTCCAAACCTACCATCGAGAAGAAAGGCTGATATACACCTTTCCTAATCCTAGTTGACCTTGGGGATCCATATCCATGAATTACATGTCGGGCCTTCCTTCTACTAAGCATGGAAACAACTTCGTTTTCGTGGTCATCAACAAATTCTCTAAGATGGCCATTATGGTGGCCTATAAGAAGAGTATCATAGTAGAAGCCACTTCTAAGATCTTCTTTGATTGAGTGTGGGTACACTTTAGGATCCCACAATCCATTATCTCAGATTGGGACATCACTTTCCTAAGTACATATTGGGAAAGTCTTTGGTTGATGCTGGATTCCAAACTCACTAACTCCATGACTTTCCACCCCCAAACTAATGGCCAAATAGAGTTCATCAACATGATGATTGTACACATTTTATGCATGTATAACTTGAAGCATCCACGCACATGGGATGAAATCCTCCACTATGTCTAGCGCAAATACAACAAATCTCTCCATATCTCAACTCACCATAACCTTTTTTAGATGGCATTGGGATTCTAACCACTATGTCCTAATTATGTGGCCATACTATTTGCATCCACCTCAACAGATTCGGCACATGTTCAGTTTGAAGCTGATAGTGCTAAATACTTCGTTGAGCTCATTCAGAACATCTGATAGAAGTTACATAACATATTGCACAGAACCAATGCTAAGTACATGCAATGTCATGACCAGCATTAGGTGCCACACAATTTCCACATAGGAAACAAAGTTTGGTTACATTTGTAAAAGGAATGCCTCACTAGGCCCCACTGCAAGATTCAACCACTTCGATATGGGCCTTATACCATCACTAAGTTTGTAGGGGACAATGATTTCAAACTCAACATTCTGTTATTCCTTGCACTAAATCCAATGTTCAATGTGGACCACCTTCGACCATACGTTCCGCTATTATTGGGCACATGAGATATTGCAAAACAACTCACTCCAACAGAGTTAAACCTAGACTACATGGAACAAGACACAAATGATTAGATTATGGACACACAAATCAAGAATACTCATGAACAACACATACAATTGTATCAGGTTGCCAAAGCTGGCCAACTCCTACACCAAGGGAAGTGGCTCAAAGGGACCAAGTTCAACAAAAGTTTCCCTGTTTGATGGAGGTGCCCAACGCAATGTGGACCGTTGCTTACTAAGGGGAGAGAACTGAGCTAGGTGGATACTGGTTACCACCCACTTATTCCAGTTGGACTCCCACCACTTTTCCTTTTAGTTTTTCAGTCTCGTTAATTTTATTACAATTTACTATTTCTTGTAGTTTTTTGGGTCTTGATATTTCAAAGATGTTTTGAGGCTATAAATGATTCTTTTTGGGAAAACAGGAAAACACCAAACTTTGTTTACTATTTATATCTAATATTTGTATTCCTAATATATATCTTTCTAGCGAGGTATTATGCATGTCAAACAAAGATTGTATGACAAAATTATGACGCCAGGAAGTTGATGTACCAATTTACCCAAAAATGTCACATAATTTTGGAGCTTCCTTTCCTAGGGTTAGGGTTTTGGATGTTTAGCGTTTTTCATTATTTCTCAATAATGAATAGGCCTTCAAACCTTATTGTAACACAATTCAGAGGAATGTAGCTCCCACATCTCTTCTCAGAGATAAGCTACTGTCGCTCGAGCTAGTTTATTTCCATTTTTGTATTTAAGCATATTTAAGTTCTTTGATATTAATGAAATGAAGTTTTATTTTTGCTGCGTCTTTATATATATGTGCATTTCGGTATTTTTTGTGTTCCTTCATAACTTTATATCAATACCCTAATGAATTTTCTTGCTCCACCTCTATGCACATGAAGCCTTTCTCTTCTCTCACCCCTTATTTTATTTTCACTATACTCATTGGCATTTTATCAATGTTTATATCACCTTGGAAGAAGATGGATCCCAAATTGTTGAGAGAGAGAGAGAGAGAGAGAGAGAGAGAGAGAGAGAGTTTATTCCTATTGTAGAGACTATTATATATCTCTAAAACAAATATGCTCACTTTTAGTTTTTTCCATTCCCTTCTTTACTTGATTGGATTGGCAAGAAATAAATATTCATTTACTATACCGAGTTAAGGAATGAAGATCATAAAATAGAAATGGGCATCATGATTCTACTTATATCTTTCCATTTGAATGAATCGTATTTCCCTTTCAGACATCATTAAACTTAAATATATCAAACCTAAGAAAATAAGACAGACCAAAAGCTGACCAAGTGTTGATGTATGTCACAAAGACCTTTCAAATCTTTGCCACATTATCTGTTGAGCCAAAAAAGAGCATTTTCCATGCATGATATTGCAAAGGAAAATACATGACACAACAAGAAAATTAAAATAATGAAAACAAAAGAAATGTAAGACTGAAATGAAAATTAGCATGCAAGACAGAAAATAAGAAAACAAAGAAAATGCAAAGACTAGATGAGGAACATGATGGAGGGTCGATGTAATGCAGAGGACATGCTAAAATGTAGCTATACCTTCTCCTTATCTAATGAGCTATAAGGTTAGGGCTACCTGAAGTGAAATTTAGAGTGTAACCATTCAAGTTGCTCTTAGCCAGTAAAATGAAATATATGAACAATTAGAAGCCATATAAAACAATGTATAAAAACAAAAATGCTTACCTAAATTACCTGTACATAAGAATGCAGATTAAACTATAAGCATAAAGGAGGTTTTTAGAAGCTTTCTCCATCCAACTCGCAAGCTTGCCACAATAGCAAGGATGATGAACATGAATTCCTTGAAGACATTTCTCAAACATACATCCAAAAGTGTTAACTTTAAGATAATGTTGGAACTTGGTATTAGTGATTGGACTCATCATATATGATTCCTCTAACAAATCGACAATTAGATCGTGAAAAAAATAGCACCAAAATATTGACATTTGTGGAAAGAAAAGTCTTCAATCATCAAATCCATATTATGAAAATATCACGTGAGGATAACATAAACCATTGTTACTTAGACACCTTATCAAGATTGTGGGGACCTAACATAACCATCAAAAAATGTTGAAGTACTCTGTAGGTTTTAACCCCCTACAGAAATTACCTACATACGAATTCTAAGAATAGAAAATAAACAATGAGAGAGCTTAACACATAAAAACACATATACATAGAGATTTTCCCCTGGATCCCAAAATTGGGACTACCAGCTCAATTTTTCATTATGTTCCTTTCAATGTTACAATACATATTTATACATGCTAAAGCATCCAATAACATGGATCGAAAACCATCATGTCCAAAATCATGGACTAGAAACCATTGCGTCCAAAACCATAGCGAGGTCTGCGCAACATAATATAGGGTCCAACAATATTTTCCCCAGGCCGCTGCCCCGAACACCATAGAGGGGGGCTACCTGCCCCCTCAAACCCCCCAGATAGCAGGGGTTGTCGCCCCCGTGACCCCCTGATTGTGCAATCAGCGCAACAAAGGGGGGGCTCTACCCTCCCTCTAACCCCCTTAGTTAATTACGTCGGCTAGTCATGGAAAGAATACAACACAACCCAACATTCTCCCATTTGTTGTTTTCCTTCCACAGGGGACCACATGAGAGCTTAGTCATTTATCAAACCCTGCAATGCCCATTGTTTCTCTACACCAAGAAAACTTCTTAGAGCTCACAGATATTGTCAATGCATTTGCAGTATTCTTCAAAGAGTCCACCTTTACCAACAACACTTTTTTGTCTTCTATTATATCCCTCACAAAGTGATATTAAACATCAATGTGTTTTTTCTTTGAATGATAAGCAGGGTTCTTTGCCGAGAAAATTTCGTTTTGGCTATGAAAGTCTATCCTTATAACTACTTGTACTAACCCAATATTTGAACACAATCTCTGCAACCAAACTTCTTCCTTGCTTGCATGAATGGCTACCATGTATTCTGCCTCTGTAGTTGATAGTGCCACTACAGATTGTTTCTTACTCATCTAACTGACTACAGCTCCAGATAGGTTAAATACATACCCACACAAATATTTCTTTAACTTGCATACTAGTTATTTCTTACCTTTCATCACAAAGCCTTTAGGTTGCTTCATGTATATCTCCCCTTCCAGATCACCATGAACAAATGTTGTCTTCACATCCATATGTACGACCTCAAAATCAAAAGCAACAATAATAGATAAAAGTAATATAATAGAAGTTACATTTGCAAGAGGAGAAAAAATATTGCCAAAATCATTTCTCGGGACCTGGGAATAACCTTTTGCTACCAACCGAGCTTTGTATTTTTCCAACTTTCCTTTTGCATTTGTCTTCTTCTTGAAAACCCATTCGCCACCAATGGGTTTCCATCCAGCTAGGAACTCCACCACATCCCAAGCCTCATTTTTGTGCAAAGATGCCATTTCATCAACCATGGCCTCTTTCTAGATTTTTCCATCCTCTAAATCTACTTCTTCCTTCATAGTTTTGGGATCATTATCACTAACAGATAAAGAAATATTCTAATAGAAAGGAAAGGGACTATACATTTCTAGCTTCCTTCTTTCTCAAACTGGGCTTCTCACACCTAGAGTTTGTGGCTCTTCATCTTCTGATTCCTCCTGTGTTGTAGAGTCTGATTCTTCCTCTTTAAGCTCAAACTCTATCTTCTTAGGTTACTTTGGTAGGACTTCATGTTTAATAACATATTTCACCTCTCTGAACACCACATCTCGATTGTACACAACCTTCCTTGTTACTGTGTTCCAAAGCTTATAACCCTTTAAACCATCCTTATACCCAATAAAGATGCACTTTTCAGATTTACTATCCAACTTGGTTCTTTTCTCTTTTGGAACATGTACATATGCATCACATCCAAATACCCTCAGATGTGAAAGAGAGGGTTTCTTACCAGTCCATACCTCTTGTGGAGTGTTATCCTGCAACACTGATGAAAGTGATCAGCTAACTAGGTAACATGCTATCTCCATCACCTCTACCCATAATTCCTGTCGTAACCTAGCACCATTGAGCATGCTTCTTGCCCTTTCCATCAACGTCTTGTTCATTCTTTTTGCAACTCCATTTTTATTAGGTGTATGTGTAGTAGTATTCTGCCATGCTATACCATACTTCTTACATAATTCTTAAAATTCCTTACTGCAAAACTCTACACTATTTTCTGTCCTCGACACCTTTATCTTCTTCTCTGTTTAGTTTTCCGTGAGAGCCTTGAATTCTATATACCTGTCAAAGACTTCAGATTTCTTCTTAAGGAGATATATCCATGTATTCCTTGAGAATTCATCTATAAATGATACATAGTACATAGACTTAACTAGTGATGGAACTTTCACAGGTCCTAACACATCACTATGCACAAGCTCTAATATCTGTTTCACCCTCTTACCACTAGAGGTGAAGCTCACCTGATTCTACTTCACATATACACAATTTTCATAGAAATCAAAGTTTAGAGAGCTATTACTCATACCTTCTACCATACCTTTACCATGAAGTATTCGAAGGCCCTTCTCTCCAATATGTCCAAGACTTTTATGCCAAAACATGGTATTCTCTCTAGAGACCACTAGATTTTTTGCTCGAGTTCTAGGAACCATAGAACTGTTGTACCCATCAAAAACAATTCCACCTTGTAGCTTTTACAAAGTTCCAATCTGAGCTCCCCACATCAATACGAGTGCTCCCTAAACCATCTTGTAGGTATCCTTCTCGAACATTGTTTTTACACCTGCATCATCGAGCTTTCTTATAGAAATCAGATTTTCGGCTAATGCAGGAATGTGAAGAACACCCGAAAGTGTTATAACTCTTTCACCTTGAAACTTCAACTATAATTTTCCACTACCAATGATTATAGTCTTCCTGTCATCCCCCAAGAACACATCACCACCATCATATTTCTCATACTCCCAGAACCACACTCTATGTGGAGTGAAGTGAAAGGTTGCACCTAAGTCAATCAACCATGCCTCATGATCTACATGTGTACTTCAAGAAGCCATGTACACATCCCCACCTTCATCTAAAGTGGTTTTCACCTCTGCATAAGGAGCATCATCATATATGTTTCCTTCTTCAGGAGCTTTAGATTTACAGTCACTCTTGTAGTGCCCTTCCTTTCCGCATTTCAAGCAAATTACCTTTACAGGCTTTCCTGGAGATTTAGATCTCCCTTTGTTGGCTTATTGGGGCCTAACCTCGGTTCAGAAATGTTTTAGCGAAACAAATCCTCAAACTCTAGCCCTTTCAGCAACAGTTCGTGAAGTGTGGACTGAGGTCTCACCTGAGGTAGTATCGGAGGGTGCTAAAACTAGGTTTCTGCACCCTAATATGGAGCATGAAGAGGAACTGTCTAGATCCCTTACCCTTGGTGTGTGTTTATTATAGATCTGACGTACTTTAGTAGTATTTAGTAATCATTCATTATTCGTATTAAGGGCATGCAAACATAATTTTTAAAGAGATGCATAAAACCATCAAAGGAGAATAGACGCACTGATCTACAATCATATGCACGATATTTCAAAAACACTTACCTTTTATTAATCATCTTGTTCTAGTACAATCCAATTCCTCCCTGTGCACTCAGCTGCAGGGGTCCATGCACATAGTTTCGAACTCTACTAGGCCTCTGCGCGCACAGCTACAAAGCCTCTTCTACTACTACAATCCTCGATTCATACTTATAGACTCAGCGCAAATATCACAGTCAAAAATACATAACACTTCAGATCCAATTTAAACTTAACCACCTTCTACACCTAGAGCCTTGCTCTATTTATACATTCCCATGGTCTATGGACCATGGATAGGCTGACACATTCTATATTAGATTTCAATATTTTAGGAAGAACTACCCTTTGACTTGACTTATTACAACTAGCACTTCGCACACTTCGCAGAGCCTTTATTATACCAATACCAAAAATTGTGGGTGTTAAGCCCCAAAACTATTACATGGGGGATCCACTACCCAATAGTCCCAAAACACAAACATCATGACTCATCCCGAGTCACATGGCCGGTGCGGTGATCTTTGCACATAGTTCATCGAGCAACATTTGTGCTTCATGACTGTCTGTCATACATTCCTCCACTGTCTGTTGTATCGATTGTGAGCAGCTCTCTGATGCATCATTGTAAAAGGCCTCCTCTCGCCTTTTCACATATGTGTCTTACATCTGGGCCAGCTTCCCCTCGATTGTGGTGATGATCATGAATGCTTCTCTGAGCTAGAGTTGGATGCGTGATTAAAGCCCACTACTTTCTAGCTCGTCGTGTCCACCTATTGCTTCAGAGCCTGGGCATCCCTCCTCTTGGCCAGTGGCTAGGTAAGGATGACCATTTACCCAATCCCCCAGAAATTGTCATAGGCTTGCTATAATTCCTGCGCTTCTATCTATAACTGTAGTAGTGTTGGGTCCTCCTGTAATGAAGTGAGGGTGACGAGTGGCCGGCCCAACAATCCAGTGTTATCTTGGACAACATCTTCTATTTTCTTCAACCCCAATTGAGTTGTGCAGTGGCACTACTCTATGACTTCCAGCGGCATAGGGAACGACACCTTCATTCACAGCTCTACGATCCACAGATTTAGCTACAGCTGAACCTTCGTGACCTCCTCTTGGGTCCTGTGGGATCCAACTTCCAGTTGATGATTTTGTTCTATGGTGGGGAGTGTCGTTGGCACAACCAACTTTGGAATGCTACTATAGGGCTCTTTCACTGCATATTCTAATCCCTAGTTTTGGGCAACCATGCTGTTGTGTTGGAGGTCGAGCTATTATAACTTCTCCTCCTACTCACTCAAGATTTGGAGAGTGCGGCTCTCCCTGGTGCGAAGCTTGGTTACCCGATCTTGCAGTAGGTATAGGGTTTCTCTCGGAAGGTCAACAAAATTCAATCCCCAACCCCTCATGTTCCCTTCAGCTTTTGCTAAGACGACACCTTCTGGTAACACCAGAGTGTTCGTTTCGCGGGCATACACCATTTTCCTAGCTTCGGCTATACCTTCCACAAGTTGCAGTGTCATCACTCCTAGGTTCGCACTTGTAATGCCTGTAATTGTGCTCTGAACACCCCGAACACAGTGGTCTACTCTGTCATCAACTCTTCCAGAGAATCCTTAATGACTTCACGAACTAGTTCACTACTGTCAATAAGATCTCCCTCCATAGTCTTCATTGTCTTTGTCTTTCTGCGCACAGGTGGCTGGTCCTGGATGCACAACCTCTTCAGTTGGGTGAATTTTGTTTTAAGGTTTGTGCATTTTTGTGTCTCCTCCTCCCCTTGTATGTCCTGCTCCATGGACATTTTCTTGACCTTCCTTCGTTTCCTTAGTGGGCGTAGTTGTGGTTCGTACCATATGCTCAATTGTTGTTGCCTCAGCTAGCTTCCACTGCGTGGCTGTGTCATGTTCCTAACACTTTCTCTCCACCAGCTTCACAATGCGCAGCTTGGTCTCCCTCTTCCAATATCGTACTGTGATCTTTTCCAGTTCCACCAAGTTTGGGGCTCACCATTCTAGGGACCATGACGCCATGACTTTGAAGATTGCATCATCTATCGCAATGAATGATAGTTTTACCCATTCTCAGGCTAGATCCTTGCACACCCGGATATACAAGTTATGCATATCCACCTTGCATTCTATTGTGCTTTGTAAATTGTTATATATTGTCAGGGAAAATCGAGGCCTATGGTTGATCAATGTTCGTAAACTTGCCTCTATGAATGCCCAAAACAATTTTATCTCCCGAATCCTCATCGCATATTTCATTGCCCATAGCGAGGTCTACCTCATGGCCTCGGGTAGGTTCCTTTCAATGGTGGGAAACTGGCGGGCTGTCAGCAGCTCCCCGGAAACCAGTAGGACGGATAATAGAAAACACGTGTAGTGGAAGGTCTTACCTTGGTCTTGGACATCCCTACAATTTGTCAAAAATTCCTCGTAGAGAAACTATGCCCAGTTGAACTGGACCTCTTCTGCACGCTGCTCTGCCAACACAATTACAGATGTTGGCACTTTGTTTGCATGGCATTTCCTCATGAGCTTTCCAGCCAGTAGCTGGGTGGTGACATGCACCCCTCGGTCCTTGATGCTTGCTATTACATACCCTCAGTTCCTCTTCTCTAGCTAATATTTTGCCTTGAGAGCTTCTGCAAGGCCTAGGTCATTACTCTTTCCTGCAATGTCTGCATAATTGCTTCCTTTAATAAGGAGTCGTGATATTCGGTGAATTAAGTTGGTGGTGATGGGAATCAGCTCCTCCAGCCAAAGATACCCATCATGTACTAAACACAGTAGCTGCCAGATGACAAAAATTATTCTGGGTGCATGGTGGTAGTGGGTTATCCACCGCAGATGGAGTAACCCAGCCATCTCTACACCGCGCAACCATTTCTACTGCAGTAATTCCTCCGCGGCCAACCATCAGAATTTCTCACTATCCACGAGGTCTCAGTCTTCAAATTTTATATTCAGTACGCATCCCAATGGGAGACCATCAAATCTTATCTCATCCCAAAGAAACAAGGTCTGGAGCACACACTTCATGGCCTCGAGGTCCTTCAATATTTTGGTTGTCCCTTTCCACAAGGGAATATAGGGGGTAACGCTATCACTGATGGTGCTTGGGAGGAATCCTCCACCTCATCAATTTGTGCTTCAATTTGTGCTATTGGGGCTTGCAAATCTTCCTCCTCCTCTGTTTCAGTGTTGACAACTTTTCCCTTCTCTGTCATTGACAATTTACTAACTCTTGGGTTTCGTGGTGATACCCGGACTGGCTCCATTGGTTGTTGGTTTTTCTATGGTCATGGTGTGTGTGGGGACTTCGATACCTCTGGTGCACCTGTTGCCTCTCTAGGCTCTCCCTGGGTCACTCGGGGTTTTGGGTTAACTTCTGTGAATCACACTCCTATTCTAGACATTGTGTCTATAGCAGATTTGTTTCGTCACATACTTATAGGTGGAAAGGTAGCTTGGTGCTTGCCACTTTTTAGTCGCTCAAATGTCAAAGAACCTTGTGTCATTCCACAACTACCCCATGAACTTTTATGGTAACTATTGAATTTGAACTCGACTATTCCCTCCATATCGGAGTTAGCAGTACCTACTTGGTTGTAGATCATCTCGAATATAGCTCTTAATTCCTATCTTAATGGCCCGCCACCTGCTCTTTTCTACCTTCAATAAGACCTCTTGTCATGAACAGGGACATCAATGGTCACTTCCTAGCCTACCTACATAGCAGCGTAACTCCTTAGGCGCAACTGCGATCCCTATGACATACTAGCCCTTTGCAGAATCTCCTTGATGTGGAGCTCTAATGCAGACTTGTTTATAGTCCCGTGCCTTCTTTCAACTGCTTGGGGCACTAAGATTATGCTTCCTATAGATATTCAGGTGGTCACATCCTTGGTGCGAGGCTTCAATTTTCCTGTTAGCCCAGGCTACGGGCACCCTTCAAATACCCTTATGTCTGGCGGTGTGCTGCGGTCTTCTTTATGTGGTACACTCCCTTGTTTTGTAAGGTGTTTTTGCAACCATGATAGTAGGGTCAGAACTCTTTATAATGCAGTAGTAGGGTGAGCTAGCCTTGATCCTATCATGCTTAGTTTCTTGTGGCCCGCTTGCGTGACTTCAGTGTTTAGTTCACCAATTGCTTCGTCCATTGTCACATTTCTCTTCCTTAGTCATGCCCATTCGTCGTCAAGTTCAAAAAGTCTCGTGGTCTTCTTGCAATTTCCTAATTCCTTTACCAAGGCCCCCACATCTTGTCCCTAGTGTGGTCTAGGGCCTCTTCTCTGTCTTCCTGGTTTCCTTTCTTCTTGATATTGTTGTGCTCTGGTTTTTTCTTATGGACCTCCTATAGGCCCACCGCACTACTAGTACACACAGGTCCCAATCCGTTTTTCCTGCTTGGTAAACTTTACTCATTATTCCACGTATCTTTGTGAATTATTCATCGACGGGTGTTTGTGGTGTGCATCGCTTTTCCTACTGTTGTGTCAGGTTCTCATTTTTTATCCTTAGCCTGTGATGTGCTTTCTCAACACTCGTTTGTACCCATCAACATTGGTGGGCATGCAAACTACTTTTCCCTGGCTAGCCGACTTGCTTTCAAAGTTGGATACTTCCAAACTGTAAGTACGTCGATATTCTGCATTCATGCCAGTTCCCAATATTTTTCTGGTGTGTCTGCCACCATGTGTGGGTGTTGTGCTCAATTCCCATTCCATCGCACCATAGTTGTTGTTTTGGTATTGACCATTTGAATTTGTCTAAGAATTTATCCACATCTATTTCCCCGTTATATGATGGCAGTTCCCTTGCTCCAGACCTCACGCACCGCAGTGATCTAACCATCATGCTGCAACTTAGCGTTCTTACTTTGTGCAACCGAATCTACCAGTCTTTATTTCTTCGTCTGAATCCGAATTATATGAACTGTCACACAACCATGAGATTCTTCCATCTTTAGTTGGGTCCACCAAATCCCGGTCTTGCATCATTATCTGATAGATGCAATCTAGCTCATTGTCACTGTCATCCTCACGCATGGGTTATGTGTAGCACACCCCTTCATCCGGATCGAGCAAAAATACTACATGTAGGGACTTTTTCTCGAAAATCATTTTCCGCTATTCAGGATGATGATTGCATTGATATCCACAGCCCAATATTTCCCTAACAATGTGGGGTAAGGGTTATTATCATTCACAGTCTCTATTACCTCAAAGTCAGTCTGCGTGCTCGCACCTTTGATATCCAATGTTGCACCTTCCAATCTTCCCATGGGCACGATCTTTTGTTGGTTTGCCATCTGTAATTAAATAGGAGACCATTGTAACATGGACCCACCCATGCATTCCCATGTCTACTCTGGTAACACATTTGTGTCTGAGCCAAGGTCTAGGATGACCTGATCCATCTCATATTCATCAATTTGCGCCGTCAATCATATTTCCCTTCTAGTGCGTAAGGCATGCTTCCTCAACTTTCCAACTACGTGTGGTTCCCTTGACCCTGTGCACCTAGTGATCAGCTCTTGTAGTCCTTTAACTGCCTTATTTTCATGTAAGAGCTTCATGCATGTCTCTAAAAAGGTAGTAAGCATAGAAGGATCCATTCCCTAGTCTGGTTGATCCTTACTACCTAAAGTAGAGGCCTTCGTGAAGCTCTTTTTAGCTTATATAAATGTTTCCTTTATGCGCTCCATGTCAAAATTAGGTTCCTTCGTAGGAGCCTTGGAAACCCATGTATCACCCTCAGGTAGATTTCCCTTATTGTCCCCTGTGGTCGTGCCACTTCTGAGTACCATGTTCACATTAGGGTCTCCTTTGCACGGTTCTGACCTCATCATTTGGATATTTTGTGTTGGAGGAGGTTGTAGTACCCTTTTCTCATGCATCTGTGTGATCAACATTGGGCAATCTACTGCTTCATGGTCAAACTAATAGAAATACGGACAACATGTTGTAGTTGGATTCGTACAGTCACGCGCGTAGTGCGCAGGGCCTATACAATTGTAGTAGATTAACTATATGGTGCCCTCGTTCTGGTCCCATTCCTCCTTGTGCTTGTCCGCATCCTTGGAATCCACCACGCGCTATGGTTGCGGCTGGATCATGACCTCACACCTCAATCTGCATCCTTTAGGCAGGTGTTCGATGCATCAACAATTCATAACATCAATAGTTTTGCTCATTGTGGCCTACTGATCTATGGAAGTTACAAAATACATGTTGCAGAGTCTGTGTATACTTATATAATAGGCGATAGTTGTCTCTCATGTGCTTTCCTCCCACTTGACAGATCGCACACCATAGCGTGGGTGGCACGATTGGGCCTGCCTGTTCCTCTTGTCTCAATGGAATCGATCCTCCTCCTACCAAATAGTTTGCGAATACTGGATAATGATCCTTATCGTGGCCGTGGCCTTTATGTTTTATGCACCACACTTCATCGCATGCTTCTGCCTAGGGTGCCCTATCTTGCTTCAAATTGTGCATCTCCAAGCATAAGTTCTGTAGCTGCACATGGATTTGTTAGACTCCCAACCCTGGATCCTGTTTCGAGATCTCATGCAACATCAACGCCATTTCCAATGCTTCTGCCTGGGTTGAGAGATTCTGTTGCGATAGCGCCATCCTCAAGTGTGGTGCCAAAGATGCCACAAACCATGCACAGTGTTGCGCATTTGTTAGTGTCATATTAGCCTCATAGATCGTACATTTCAGTTTTTGATGCACATCCCAGGGGGTTTTTCCTAGAAGCATCTTGATCTCCTTAAATCTGATGATCGACTGCGTTTCAGATTCATCTAGCTAAATTATTTGTTCAATGTGATTTGGGTTTCTGTTATTCTTGCATTTGGGTGATCATTCGAGTGCTTGATATACCAAGTCAGTGCACGATCCTGCGGCATCCTTACCAATGTGGCCTTCTTAATTTTGTCATTGATAACCTCGTGGTCTTCCATGCTACTCTGACTACAACCCAAAACTGATCTGGATCTTCGTTCCCTACTCCTCTGAATAAGGGCAGCTTGGTCGTGCCCGCGATGTTGAACTATTGGTTTGTTGGAGGTGGTGTGGGTGAAGATGGAGGTGAAGGAGGCATTATGAGTGGTGGCATAAGTGGGTATGGTAACTATGAAATGCATCGCCTTATCAAACTGACTGCATTCCTCAGAGAAACCCAAGTGCGCTCTTCCTCACTCGCTCATAGAGGTGAAATTAAAGGACGATTTCCTAACCCTTCGATACCTTTGTAGACCTTTCCACTTCACATTGTTCCACTCATTAATTTATTTGCTTCACCCGTTTTTCACATAACAACATATTAATCTAGGTATTCAATGATTTGATGTACATACCTATCGATCCCTTGAGAAAACGTCTTTCTACTTCATTGTCGCCTACAGTCATGTCTATCCCAAATTTGATGATAAACGCTCCTATTATTTGATCGAGCCAATGGTCTACTGCCCGCGCGATCTTATCTTCTGATGCCTCTAGCCTATGCACCAACTCCGGAGTCCACACTATCAATTTATCGAGCTTATACCTTCCCTAGCTATCATCTAACCTCGTGATCCAATCATATAGCTCTGAAGAGAAGGATTCAAAGAACATCTCATGAATTTTTGCATGTAGATAGCAATCTAACTACCTCTTCTCAAATATCTGCGAGGTTTTGTTTTCCTGTATCATGAACTCGTGAAGCTTTTGGTCCAACCAATCTTAAATTTCCTTCGTTGTAGGGTTCTATTGTTCTAACATTAGACATCCCATATGTAGATCGCAGTCCTAACAATGAAACCATTTGTTGGCTTACTAGGGACTGACCCAGGTTCAGAAATGTTTTAGCTAAACAAATCCTGAACCTATCAGCCCTTTCGACAACAGTCCACAGAGCATGGACTGAGGTCTCACTAGAGGTAGTATGGGAGGCTGCTCCAACTAGGTTTCCACACCCTAGGGATGTCTTGATGAGGTCTGGAAAGGCCGCGAGCTGGTCCTTTGCACAATTTCATGCAACTATCCGCCCTTCGTGTAGCCCTAGTATCAAGCATGAAGATTCATTGTCTAGAACCCTTACCCTTGATGTATGTTTATCATAGATCTGACTTACCACAATAGTCTTTAGTAATCATTCACTATTCGTATTAAGTGCACGCAAACATAAGTTTTAAAGAGATGCATAAAACCATCACGAAGGAATACACACATTGGTCTACAAGCAGATGCATGATATTTCATAAACACTTATCTTTTATTAATCTTCTTGTTCAGTACAATCCAGTTCCTCCCTACGCAGTCAGCTGCAGGGTTCTGCGCACATAGTTACAGACTCTACTAGGCCTCTGCGCACACAGCTACAGAGCTTCTTCTACTACTACAACCCTTGATTCATACTTACATACTGAGAGTGACTATCACAGTCAACAATCCATAACACTTTAGATCCCATCTAAACTTAACTGCCTTCTACACCTAGAGCCTCTCTCTATTTATACATTCCCATGGTCTATGGACGATGGGTAGGCCGACACATTCCATATTATATTACAATATTTTAGGGTGGACTACCCTTTGAATTGACTTATTACAACTCATGCTCTGCACACTGCGCAGAGCCTTTACAATACTAATACCTAAAATTTTTGGTGTTAAGCCCAAAAATCATTACATGGGGGATCCACTGCCTAACACCCTCTATATTTAGATCTCCTACTCGATGACTTAATTATGTTTCTATTCTGGTATCATCCTCGTACAGATAAGGAATCACCATTCTGGCTCTCCATATTTTTTTGTCTTGTCTCCTCTGTTAGCAAGGATGAGACTATTTCATCAAATTGCAGGACAGTTGCATTGCTACCTATTTCAATAACCAGACTATCCCATGAATCTGGTAGAGAAAAGAATAAACTGATGCACTTATCTTCATCTAAATTTCAATATCAATAGATAATAACTAACTTAACACAATATTAAATTCGTTTAGATTTTCTATCGTCGAGTCTGCATCTTTCATCCTTAGGTTATACAGTTTTTTCGTAGGAATAGTTTATTCACCAGAGACTTTGATTGGTACAAAGTCCCTAACTTGTCCCACAAAGCTTTCACTGTAGCTTCCCCTGATACATTCTACAATACTAAATCCAAGACACACAATCACCTTGTGCTCTTAGCCTTCCGATCCAACTTCTTCCATGCTTCATAGGACACACCCATTGGTTTAGTACCTAGATCTACCATGATCCACTGATCTTTATCCACCAATAGGTCCTCCATATTGAGTTTCCACAACTCAAAACTCTGACCATTAAATTTCTCGATCTCTATCTTTCCACTGCTCACCATCTTGTTTCACCACCAGAATAGATCCCATAGATATCCCATTGAATAGGATCTACCACAAGCCCGAGTGAAACCCCTTAGCAACAAAGGCATCCCCTTCAGGTCAAAATAACTCTGATAGAAAATGTACATTTTAACACTGTATATAAATTACTTGCATACAAATTCTAAGAAAAAAAATAAACAATGCAAGAGCATAACACATAAAAACACATATACACAGAGATTTTCCCCTAGGTCCCAAAACTAGGACTACTAACTTGATTTTCATTATGTTCCTTTCAATGTTACAAGACATATTTATACATACCAAAGCATCCAATACCATGGATTGAAAACCATCGTGTCAAAAACCATGGAACGAAAACCATTGTGTCCAAAACCATAGGCAGGTCCACTCAACCTAATATAGGGTTCAATTTTTTTTTAAATACTTGACAAGTATCTAAGCAATAAAGAGATCGATCAAATATGAACCAACAGATAAGGATGTATTAATTTGAGATATTTTAGAAGCTTTGATTTTGTGAATCTTCTTCGTTATGTGATGATGCTCAGAAATGATCAATTCCTATTTTCCAACACAGGAGATCATTAATTTGTATCTGATTATCAAACATACCAGCGATATGAAGGCGAACGAATTAACATGATTGGCTATATAGAAAAATCCTAAAATAAGTTAAGATACAAAGCACAATAAAACTTGGATCGCCAATGATAAAATACGTGAGTCGAATCACATCCAACATTGATATTGGATTGAGGCATAAGGTTTTCCAAATGATTTAGCCACTGAATTAGACACAGAAGGATCAATTGTGCTAGAAACATAATTAATTTCATCACATATAATAGTAATAGAAGAAGTTGATCATTCATGGAAAGATTTGACATGGAGAAATATTGTAGTTGGTGATATTTGTCTTGACAATTGTAGTGACAGGTCATGAAGATCCATGGACCGATGAAAGATATGCACTCAATCCTTGGGTGTGATACAGGGGATTAACTTGAAGGAAAATTAACCAAACAAAAATAGTTTTTTCAATCAAAATATTTATCTTGGGGATTAGGAATATTAACTTGAAAATGCCAAGAATCATTTCATATATGGATCCAATCTATTTCACGGATCTAATAAGGATTATGAGAACCTAACATAACCATCAGTGGGAGTTGAAGTGCCTTGACTCTTTGACAAGTCCCTGAACTTTCAGGTGGTGGATCATCAAATTTGAGTGACTTAGAAAGGTCAATAGGAAAGTATATACCATTATTGTCAGATGTATCAATGAAAACATCATTGATTCCATAGATTTGATCATATTTAAAATTTAGCACATGAGACCTTTGATGGGTACAAAATTTGGATACATCAATTAGAAAACTCCCCTGAACATTTAAAGTTTTAAGATATTCCTCCCAGCTTATTAAAGGTTTATGGTTAAGCAAATCCTAAATAATGGCTTCAATATGTTCATCATGTGATCTTGAAATCACACCATCCTCTACCAGGTTTCAATCAAGGTTAGTAGAATAAGGATATAAAGAAAATGTTGGTATAATGCACTCGTCAAACACATATGGGTATTGTTGGTTCAAAAGTGATTTAGCCAAGAAAATCCTAGTACTACTAGCCCTCTTGGCAACAGTTTGCGGAGAACGGATTGATGTCTCACCCAAACTAGTATGGGAGGGTGCTAGAACTAGCTTTCTGCATCGTAGGGATGTCTTGATGAAGTTTTTGGAGGTTCACGGTCCGAACTTGTGCGTTTGTGCTACTCCGCGTAGTTGTCTATCCTTCGCGACCTGTGCCACTACCTCTACGCACCTCTCTAAGGGCACGAAGAAAGTAGTACCCTGATCTCTAGTCTTACTACATTATTATATTAGTGCTTAACTTAACTTGTGAGAGCCCAATATTCTTATTACTTCATTCAACATTCAAGTATGTGCACGTAATCATAAGCAATATAAATGCATAAAGATAAACAGAAACATAGATGCATAATATTCTGAATCAAACTTATCTTTATTAGTATTACTTTTCAGGTACAATCCCACTTACATACCTAAATCCACCCTGTGCACTCAGCTGTAGGGGTTTACGCACTCACCTGTGGACTCTACTAGGCCTCTGCGCACTCACTTGTAGAGCCTCTTCCTATTACTATGACCTAATACACTTCAACTTTCCCCTTATGCCCTGACTATTCCTTCACATCTATTTATTACTTGCTTACCCAAAAACTATCTTTTCACTTAGAGCCTTGCTTACACAACTTTACATTATTTTACAATTCTTAGGGTGGACAACCCTATGACTCATCCTAGACTTTTGTGATCCGTGCCTGTACTTCGAAGTCTTACAATACAACTGACTAAAAATTAGGCTTTAAGCCCCAAAACCTATTGGGAGGGATGTTGTGCCCAATAGGCCCCCAACAAAGTCATTGGGACTTGTCCCAAGTCACTTTGTTTGTGTGACAATCTTGGTGTAGAACACCTTTACTGGATCTGCTCAATTTCTGATTCTGAATCATCTGCATCTGACTTGATTCTATTCTTTGGTACTGGCTTCTAGCGCTTTTGATTATAGTTAGACACCCTTGTCCAGCTTCTCAGGTCACAAAGACTATGCTTCAGTTGGTCAGTCAGACAGGTTGCTCACCCGTGCAGGGCTTCAGGCGATTACCATTTACTTTTCCTAGGAAGGGCTCTCCATTAAGTTTGACTAGCTAGACCACGCCTCCCTCCATGAGCTCTTTTACCACATAAGGTCCTAACCAATGCATTATGAATTTTCGTAGAAATATTTTGAACTTGCTGTGATACAGCAGCACTAAATCATTTACCTTGAAGGTGTTCAACTTGATATGACGGTCATGCCAGGCTTTCTCACGTTGCTTTTGTACCTGCTGGTGAAATTTGGCCAAAAATTGTTCTTCCTAAAGTTCTTCTAATTATGCGAGCCTTTCTTTGAAAGATTTGTGGTCCATCATGCCTTTGAGTGCTGCTATCCATATATTAGGTACGGTGTATTCCATCGGCATGACTGCTTCTATACAATAGACCAACCGAAATGGTGTATGTCCCATCGATTTCTTGCTCATTGTCCTATACGTCCATAACACAACGGGTACGCAGAGGTGCCCGTCATTCCACTGCACGTTACATATTTTGGTCAACAGAGTCTCCAATATTTTCTTGAATGCATCTACTATTCCATTATCTCGTGGGTGGTATGGTGTACTTTTCTGGTGATAAACCTGGAACTCTTCTGTGAGCATGCTGATGGTCTCATTCAAGAAATGTGCTCTACGATTGCTCATTAAGATTTTCAGGTAGCCAAATTGTGTCAACATATTTTCAAACAAAAACTTTGCAGTTGTGGCCAACATGCAGCCCTTGACTGGTTGTGCTTCTACCCATCATGTCAAGTACTCTATCGCAATGATGATGTAGCGTGCACCTGTCTTTCCTTGAGGTTTTATTGAGCCCACAAAGTCAATTGCCCATTTCTCAAATGGTTGCAGTGTCCTTTGGGGATTTAATGGCATCTCATCCCTTCATGATTGTTTTCCCATCCTTTGACATATATTGCAGGCCTTACAATACGCTTTCGAATCTTGGTGCAGGGTTGGCCACCAAAACCCTGTGCAAAGAATCATTTGTGTGGTCGCACATCCTGCATAGTGTCCTCTTGCAACACCCCCATGTGCTTCTGTGAGGATCTGCTCTCGCTCACATTCAGGTACGTATCTTCCCAATATCTCATCTTTGTCGATCTTGTAGAGGTGCCTCGCGATGACAGAAAAGCCCGCCACGTGCACCACCAATTCCTTCTTCTGTTGGATTGAGTAATCCTTTGACATAGTCCATGTTGTTAGAAAATGTATTATATCTTCAAAGTGTCCATCTGTGACATGTACTGCAAATAATTG
The DNA here is from genome assembly GCA_000404065.3 of Pinus taeda. Classification (NCBI taxonomy): domain Eukaryota; kingdom Viridiplantae; phylum Streptophyta; class Pinopsida; order Pinales; family Pinaceae; genus Pinus; species Pinus taeda. The sequence goes on from APFE030390156.1 coordinate 223,166, forward strand.
TGCATCTGGTAGTCCCTACTCCAAATTTGTTGGTTCCTCACCTCTCTCAATTCGTGACAAGTGGTCTGGTCCTATGTTCAAGCGTCTCAACTTGACTATCACCTCAAAATCACATTTTTGAAAGAGTAAGAGCCATCTGCGTATGCAACTCCCAACAAAGGCTTGTTCACCAAGTATTTCAATGTGGAAGGGTGAGTATACATCTTAAAATTTCCTCCAAGTAAATAGTGTCGGTATTTCTGGAGCCTGTACACCATTGCTAAACCCTCACATTTGGCGGTAGAGTAGTTATTTTCTGCTTTGGACAATCTCTAACTCACAAATGCGATCAGGTGATCCACACCCTCTTTGCCCTCCTATGTGAGTACAACTCCCAATGTGATACATGACGCATCAACATGTACATGAAATTTCACGTCCCATTTCGGGAAGGCCAGAATTGGCGCGGAGGCTAGTTTCCCTTTTAAGACATCCAAACTCTTCATGCAATCATCATTCCAGTAGTATGTCACATCTTTTTTCAATAGATTTTCCTTCAACGCGATTATTTGGGCATAACTCTTGACAAACTTCCTATAGTAGCTAGTGTGCCCTAGTGTAGCGTGCAACTATTTGACATTGTGCGGTGCTTCCAGATTTAGAATAATAGCAATCTTCGCAGGGTCCACCATCAGGCCTTGTTTGCAGACGACATGGCCTAGCAAATTTCCAAAGGTAAGGAGGAAGGCGCAATTTTTAACCTTCACCACAATCTGGTGTCAAGGAAAACTATCCAACATCAACTATAAGCTCACTACATGGTGCTTAACTAATCCAAAGACAGTCCAATCATCCAAATATACCTCTAAGAACTTGAGGATGTATTCTTTGAATGGCACCACCACTATGTGCGAGAATATCATTGGTGTGTTCTTTAGTCCAAAGGGCCTAATGGTAACCTGAAAGTAGCCCCATTCTATTGTGAGGGTTGTTTTACTCCTATATTCTAGCGTGATCTTAATCTGATGGTACCCTGAGAAGCCATCCGTAAAAGATTAAGCTTCCTGGCCACGAACATTTTCTAATACTTCATCTGTGAATGGTGTCAGGAATGGATCGTGAACATAGGTGTCATTGAGCTTCTTGAGATCCATGAATATTCTTATTTCACCTTTCTGTTTTTTCTCCTACACTAACATAAGACTCACCCAGTCATATTCTTCCATTAGTTCGATAATTCTAGCTACGGGCATTTTATCTAGTTCGTTGCAAACCTTTTCTTTATACTTTTGGTTCAAGCGGTAAGGTTGCTTCTTAACTAGCTTCGCGTCTGGTTTCAGAGTGATCTTCATCATCCCTAAGTCAACAATGATCCCTTTTAAGTCCGTGATTTTGGTCAAGAACAAGTCTTGGTATTCACAGATTAGCTCAGTGACCTTATCTACTATAGCATCGTTCCAATAGTCCCAAAGCATCACATAATTCGGCTCCACTTATGTGCCAATATTTACCTGCTTTGTTTTTAGTGGCACGGTGATGTCGGGACCCTCAATTGATGGTCCTCAAACCTCGCGACAACCTTCAATTTCTGGGATATCAATATTTCAGGGGTCATCATCATCCTCCTCTATTGACACGTTATAACATTCTAGAGCGCTGCTTAACAGTGTTTCCCATACTGGCTACAACATTTCCAATTGCTCCTATGGTATTTTGAAGATGACAGATTTTACTGCTTGCAATGCATCATCAATAATATCTAACCAATAGTCTTCAAATGTGAATGTTAACAAAAATCCTCCACAAAAGACATCCCATTCGACCATACCATGTCAGATTTCTATCTCAGTATACAAGTTCATGGGTTTGACATCGAAGTTATGGTAGAATAAGTGTACCCATTTGGGCTGTGGTTCTTCCCCATAGACCTTGGTCAATTTTGCAAGGTTCATATGCGGGTCATCTCATCCATTGTATTTATCTTCCAACCGTAGTTGTAGCTTCTTAAACCATAAATGCATCATCGTTCTGCATTCGTGCCAGTCCTCGAAATTTTCTTGATGTGTACCACACCATCGTCTGGGTGTTCCACATAGTGCCCATTTCAATGCATTGAACCGTTGCTATTCTGATATTGCACTTTCAAATTTTCTCAAGAATTCATCGACGACCATTAATCCATCATATGTCGGCAGCTCCTGTGCCTCTGTTGTTATGCAACATAGTGATCTAATCATCATGTTGCAGCTCAATGTTGTTACTTTCTACAACCAATTATGCCAGTGCTCTACATCTTCGTCTGAATCCAAAGTGCAGGAGCTTTCGTGCTCCCACTAGATCCTCCCATCTACAGTTAGATTCACCAAATCTTGGTCTTGCGTAGTTATCTTGTAAATACAATCAATATCATCGCTGCTATCGTCGTCATGTACTGGTTCAGTGTAGCGCACTCCTTTGGCTGGGTCTAGTGGGACTACTACACATAGCGACTTTTTCTGGAAGATAATTTTGTGCTTCTTCATATTCTTGACTCCATTCATATCAGTGGCCTATTCTATTCGTAACAACTTGGGATAGGGATTGTTTTCATCGACAATCTCTATTACCTTGAAATCCATCTATGTGCTCATGTCTTCAATATCAAATATTACCCCTTGCAACCTTCCGATGGGAAAAACCTTCTATTGGTTCGCCATTCGTAATTGAATAGAGGACGAGTATAATGTAGGCCTACCCATGTGTTCGCATGTTTTCTTTGGTAATACATTCACTTCCGATCCTAGATCTAGGATTACCTAATCCATTTCATACTCACTTCCAGTGTGCAATGCATGCTTCCCTAATTTCAGGACTACGCGCGGTTCTCCTAACCCTGTGCGCCTGGTGATCAAATCTTGTAGTCCCTTAACTTCCTTATTGTTGTGCAGAAATTTCATGCATGTCTCCAGAAAGGTAGTGATCATTGAAGGACCCATTGTTGGCTCTGGTTGATCCTTACTACCTGAAGTGGAGGCCTCCGGGAAGCTCTTCTTAGCTTTCGTGAATGTCTCCTTTACGCATTCTAAATCAAACTTGGGTTCCTTTGTAGGAGCCTTGTGAGCCCACATAGTTTCCTCTGGCTACTTTCCCTTATCCTCTCCTATGGTCACACCAGTTCTGAGCATCATGTTTACATTCGGGTCCACTTTGCATAGTTCAGACATCATCATTTGTATATTCTGAGTCGGGTGAGGTTGGAATACCCCTTTTTCACACATATTTGTGATCAACGTAGGATAGTCTATTATGTCATGATCAAACTGAACACAATACATACAGGATATCCTTGTGAGGTTGGTACAGCCGCAGGCATAGTGCCCTAGTCCTCCGCAGGCATAGTGCCCTAGTCCTCCGCAATTGTAACAAATTAATTGTTCGCGACCCCTTCCTAGTCCCATTCCTCCTTGTCCTTGACCTCTCCCCTAAAATCCACCACGCGTCATCCCCGCATCTAGGTCAAGGGCTAATGTTTTATTCTGCATTCTATAGCGAGGGGTTAAATCCATGATTAGCTTCTAACTATGGCAAGTGCACTCATCATGGCCTACTGATCTACAGAAATTACAAAACAATTGTTGTGATGTCTGTGTATATTTCTGTAGCAGATGACAATTGCCTATCATGTGTTTCTCTCCTATCTGATAGATCACACACCATAAAGCAGGTACGACACTCAATGCTGCCTACACCTCTGGTTCTCATGACCCTAGCCTTTGCATTTTATGCACCATACTTCCTCGCGCGCTTCTAGCCATGGTGCCCTATCTTGCTTCAAGCTTTGCATTTCCAAACATAGATTCTGTAGTTGCATGTGGATTTTCTAAAATCCCAACCTAGGGTCCTGTATCAAGGTCTCATGTAATCTCATCAACATATCCAATGATCCATCCTGGGTAGAACTTTCTGCTGTGACAACGCCATCCTCAAGTGTGGTGTCAGAGTTACTATAAACCATGTGCAATGTTTTGCATCCATTAGCATCATATTGGCCTCGCGGATCGTACTCTTCATCCTTTGGTCCAAATCCCAAGGGGTCTTTCCAAAAAGAATCGCAGTCTCTTTAAACCCGATGATTGGCTGTGTCTCTGATTTTTGCTTGCTAAATTCTCTGTTCAACGCATTCTGGATCTCTATTATCCCTGTATTTGGGTGGTCGTTAGAGTATTTGATGTACCATGTTAATGCGTGATCTGGCAACTCGTTCACCAATGTAGGCCTCTTAATGTTGTCATTTGTGACAGCTTATGCTTCCCATACTGCTCTTACCATGAACTGGAATTGGTCTGGATCCTCATTCCCTACTCCTCTAAATATTGTTAGTTTGATCATACTTGCCATACTGAACCGTGGAGGTGGTGTGGGTGGAGATGGAGGTGGAATAGGTGGAGATGGTGGTGAAGGAGGTGAATTGGCTTCTGATGTGGGTGGTAACTGAAGAATCCATTACCTTATCAAACTGACCACGCTTCTCGGAGAAACTTTCACAAGCTCATCCTCACTCTACCACGAGGGTGAAATTAAGGGACTGTTTCCTAATTCTTCATTACTTCCGCTTCTATAGATTCTTTTGCTCCATGTAGTCTCAAACATTAATTTATGCACATAACCCGCTTTTCACACAACAACATGTTAATCTAGGTATTCAAAGATTTAATATACTTACCTCATGGTCCCTTGAGAAAACGTCGCTCTGCCTTGTTGTACCGATGGTCGTGTCCACTGAGAACTCAGTGATAAATCCTATTATCATTTGTTCAAGCAAGTGGTCCACAACTTGTTCTATCTTATATTCTAAAGCTTCCAGTCTATGCACTAATTCTGGAGTCCACACTATTGGCTGGTTGAGCCTACACCTTCCCTAACTGTTGCCTAACCTTGTGATCCACTCATACAGTTCAGAAGGAAAGGATGGAAAGAAAATCTTGTGGATTTCCGTATACGTGTAGCGATCTAACCACTTTTTCTCAGATACTTCCGGAGTTCTATTTTCTTGTGCCGGGAACTTGTGAATCTTCTTATCCAACCACTCTTCAATTTCCTTATTTGTTGGATTAGAGTGGCATGACATCAGACATCCCTTATGCAAATCCTGGTCCTGGCAACAAAATAATTTGTTGGCTTTATGGGGCCTAACCCAAGTACGGAAGTGATTTAGCCTAACAAATCACAGTACTATTGGCAGTTTCAGCAATAGTCTGCAGAGCGCAGACTAAGGTCTCACCTAAAGTACTATGGGAGGGTGCTAGAACAAGGTTTTCGCACCCTAGGGATGTCTTGATGAAGTTTCTGGAGGTTCAGAGTCCGAACATACGCACTTGCACTACTCCGCGTAGCTGTCTAGCTGCAGGGATCCGCGCACTTAGCCACAAACTCTACTAGGCTTCTGCACACTCAGCTGCAGAGCCTCTTAAGACTACTATGACCCAATATACTTCAAATTTCCCCCTATTCCCTGACCATGCACTTGCATATATCGATTACTTTCTTACCCAAAAACTATCTTTTCACTTAGAGCCTCGCTCTATTTATGTAATCCCATGGTCCACGGATCATGGGTAGGCCAACACAACTTTACATTAGTTTACAATTCATAGGGTGAACAACCTTATGACTCATCCCAGACTTTCACACTCCATGCCCATACTTCATGGAGTATTACAATACAATTGACCAAAACTCAGGCTTTAAGCCCCAAAATATATTGTGGGGGATCCCATGCTTAACAGGTACAATTAATAGATTACTAAAGGTGGGGAAAGATAAGAATACTCAGGAATCTGATTGAAAATCAAAATTTTACATACTCATATCAGCTTGGAACAAATTTGGATTGTCATGCATCCTATGATCTATCAGATCGTTTGGACATCCCCCACTACCTAGGACACCACTTGTGTCATGGCAGATTGTTGAGTATAAGAGCATACCATTAGAAAGCTTAATATTAATTGGATCAAAAAAAAAATTGTCAGCATAATGCTTAAAGAATGGCATGGAAATGTGATTTTGGAATTGGCATTTCTCTTCTTTATTAGGGTATGATAAAGCTTCAACAACCTAACCATCAAATTTTCTTAGTTTTTTTTTCTGAAGATCTATGGACTGTAGGAATTCCAACAACGTTCTGAACTAAAATATCATCCCATCCCAGAACTAGACATGATAAACCACTCAGATTAGATTGTAGATCAAAGGTTTGGAAATGTAAATCTCGTTAGGAAAGTAAAATATCATTCGCTATGCTTAGGCATGCAGCACTTATAATATCAACAGAAGCATGAATGTCAAGGTGATGGCTTTCCATGTTTTCAACTTGGGTAAGTACTTTTAGATCTTTTGGAAAGTTACCAAAATCGAAAGAATATTGGTCATTATTCTGACATGGAGGAATATGAAAGAGGGAATAAAGAGAAAGTGTTTTTTTCTAAAGAAAGGAACTTAATGAATTGAAGAATCTTTATCCTCTTTATTTATAGATTAAAACTACTTTGTTTCATCCGAATTTTCTTCCAAATTCTATGCTATAGAACTATTTTCAAATGTCTATTTAGCTCTTGTTTGAGGGTTCAATGGAAGCTGCTATATGTTAGTTTCCTTGCAACTGAACATTTGGCATCAACAATTGTTTCCAAGATCAAATCCTTTGTGGAAAATTAGTTTTATGATGCCAATTTATTTCTCTAAATCAATTGATCGAACAAGCTATATTCAGGAAAAAGAATAAAAGATGGAACCTTGAAAAATTATTAAGAGCACTGATTTGGATTTAAACAAGAATTCAGCAACTTATATATATAATCATAAACACTGAGATGCAACAGAAAAGCACTTCATTTCATTAATAGAAAAATATTGAACTATGCTTACAAACTGAATAGAAATAAGATAGCTCGGGTGATGGTTGCTTATATCTGAGAAGAGATGTGGTGGCTACATGCCTATCAACTAGGTTACAATGAGGCTCAAGGGCCTTTTTATTATTGAAAAATAAGAGAAAACCCTAAACACCGAAAAACCTAACACGAGTAGATGTAACACCAAGAGTTTGTGGGCCCCGTTGCGGTTAGTTGGCGACCAACTTTTGGGGTTGTAACTTGGTCATATTATCTCTATTTGACGCGTATGATACCTCGTTGGAAAGATATCTCCAAGGAATAAAACTATCGATGCAATTGTTTTGGAAATTGACAAATAATTTTTGTAAAAAAAAAAAGACGTTTAGGGCCTCAAAAGGGCTTTGGAAGTTCAGGACCCGAAAAGCTACCAAAAATAGTAAATTGTGCTAGAAATAAGGAAATTGAAAAACTGAGAGAGACAATGATGGGGGTACAAGGGGGATAGGTAGGTGGCAACCAATATCCACCTAGATCATTCCTTCCCCCTTAGGAAGAAATGGTACACATTGCGTTGATTTCCTCCAGGAGATGAGGAAACTTTTGCTGCTATGAGTTGTTCTGCAATGTCTGATGTGTCCAATAATGGTGGGAATCATGGTCAAATGTAGTCTACATTGAATATTGGGTGCAAGCCAAGGAATGGGGCAATTATTCACTCCAAATAATTCTCTCCCACATATTTGGTAATGGTGTAAGGACCATATCAGAGTGGTTTGAGCTTCCAATTGAATATCGTGAGGAATTCTTTCTGCAAATGCAAGAAAACATTGTTGCCCATCTGAAACTTGTGTGACACCCCATGTTCATCATGTCGCTGCTTCTACTTGGAATTTTCCACAATGGAGAGGTGATTTAATGACCCATTGGGTAGAGGTGCTCCGGGAGTCGGATCGAATGAATGTTTGACCAGACAGTGCAACAGTACCCCTTTTGGTGAGGAAAATATGTCCCTTTATTCTTTCATGACCGTATCCAACTACTTATGTTGCATGGAGGAACCCTTCCTGGGGGCCATGGATGTGGCTATAATATTTCCCTTACTTTGAGAGAGAACCAGAAAGAAAATAAGTTTCCTAGTTTGGTAGATGATCTTGCTGCATTTCTTAGCTGAGATCAAAGAGGTGGCAGTAGGTGGGTCTACCTCTGGTATCCTGTATAACCTATTACCCAAAGGAATAATCTCAAAGGAAGGTCTAGACTCATATTCTTGATGTCACTTCCACAAGTATGGTTGTCCTAATAATACATCACAAGTGTTCGGAGGAGAAACATCATACAATTCCTCATCTATGAAGGGCTTGATGTTGTAGGGAAGGCAACAATGCTAGCTGACTCAAAGATCTTGTCCTTGGTGAAGCAACCTAATGTTGTACGACGACAAGTGTGGTATGGTTAGTAGGCCCAGCTGCTTGACGACCTCTACTGAAATGATGTTTTTTTAGCTACCACTGTCGATAATGAATTGCAACGGTGAACCCGCTACCCATATTTGTCCGTGGAAAATATGTTGCTCCTCCTTTGGATCTTTGGGCTCATTCTTATGGATCTTGGTGGTGGAAAAAGTGGCACTAGATTCTAAATCAATAATATACTTCCCTTTCTCATTGCTCTTGTCGAGTTTTGCCTCGGGGTCAGAACATGCATTTAATTTTGAAGCCTTCAACTCTTCCACCAGTGACTGCTTGGCCCGACACTCACTTGGTTATGAATGGGGCTAGTATGTAACTCACAACACTTTCCTGTGTCCTTCTTTAACTTCGTGGTGTTTTTCTTTTATTATGGATTTGATGGGTTGTCTTGGGTAACCCCATATTGGCTTTGTCCTTGGTTCTATATTTTTGGGAAGCCTTTCCCTTCCTTTGGATTTGTGGAACCAAAGTCTCGGTATTTAAGGGTATCGATATGCCATGCTGAGAGAGGAGATGTCCAGAAACTCCATTTCGTCCGGGATGTACCTGTGTAGATAGTTTTGGTACTCGAGTACCAAATTTTTCTTAGAATCCTTGATACCCAACTTCATGCAAAGGGTATGAAAAATATTGGTAAATTTAGGCAAATCTTGGTCCCTTTCCTCCCACAGTGTGGTCCACTTTATGTATTAATCATCATAGCTTCTCACAGGGTAGTACTATTCCTTGATGGTGTCCTAGAACAAGTTCAAAGTGGGTACTGCTGAAAACAGTGAGGGTTCCCTCTTGTCCTTTTGTTCACAGTAGGTTCCCACCAATCCTTGACATGCAGTGTGACTTTGGGAAATGCAAAAGTAATTATTTCTCCGCTAGAAAAAACATGAACAAAATATATCCTTCTAACAAATTTAACCAGTTATCTATGACGTCCACATCTATCCAACCTTGAAATATGGGAATACCAAAGTTAGCTTGTACCTTAAAGGGTGTGGCACTTCCAGAGTAGCTGTTGAAAGTATATGCAACGCCCCTGGTTATTCGCTAAAGGATTTGGGTAAAGTCGTCCATCATTGTGTTCCTTTCTCGCTCAAGGGATTGTTTGAGAAATATTATGATAGGCTATACTGCCCCCTCATCTTTCTTTTCATTCGCCAGGGGTGGCCATTGGGATTTGTGAGGTTGTTCTTGCAAAGGTTCAACCAGTTCAAGCCCTAACTCCTTATATCCTAACCTCGTTGGGGACATATGAAGAAAAACAGAGAAAGAGGAGACCCCACTGATCCAGATTTAAATAGGAACACAACAACTTACATATATAACCATAAAAATATAGATGTAGCAGAAAAAAACTTCATTTCATTAATGGAAAAAGATTGAACTCTGCTTACAAGCATAATATAAATAACATAGTTGGGGTGATGGTAGCTTATCTCTGAGAAGAGATGTGGCAGCTACATGCCTCTCAACTGAGTTACAATGAGGCTCAAGGGCCTTTTTATTATTGAACAATAAGAAAAAATCCTAAACAACCAAAACCCTAACTCGAGGAAATGTAACACCAAGAGTGTATGGGCCCAGTTGGGGTTAATTGGGTAGCCACCTTCCCGGGGTTGCAACTTGGTCATATTATCTATGTTTGACACATATGATACCTCATTGGAATTATCTCTATGAGTACTATAGTTGTTGATGTGATTGTTATAGCAATCACCAAACCAGTTTTACCAAAAATTGTCGTTTAGGGCCTCGAAACTACTCCGAAAGTTTAGGAACCAGAAAACTACCAAACATAGTAAATTGTGCTACAAATGAGGAAACTGAAAACTTGAAAGAGACAATGGTGGGGGTCCAAGTGGGATAGGAAGGTAGCTGCTGATATGCACCGGGATCAAGAACATTATCTTAGCTGAAGGCGAAAGTTGGATAATTAGAGTGATAGTGCGTGAAGATTTTGTAAGATTCTCGACTATGGGACTGAGTTGAAAACATAAGAATTTCTATTGAAGTTGGATCAGATGGGCCCCAACCTATAGCTACGCCCATTTTCTTTGGAACTTTTCTATAGGACCCCAACTCTTGATTAGCTATGGTGAAGTTGGCCCTGACCTAGTTCAGTGTACCTCGTAGTTTATCAATTCAGGACTTTCAAACTAACCTCTAACTAGTCCATTGCAATTTGGCCCTAACCCTAATTAGGAGTTGTAAAGAAAAAATTAAAGACCCAAACAACCTCATTAATTTGTAGAATATGTTGGAAATTTGTAGAATAACTAATACAAAAGGGATTTTAAAGTTTTTTCTTTGTAATTTTGTTAAGTGAGCTTTGATAATAACTATGATTTGGAGGAAATAATAAATTTGAGCATTAGGAAGGATTGAACTGACAACAAAATCAATTGTTCTTATATTTTTTCACAAATTTATTCCCTGTTGTTCATTTTTTCTGACAAAAACTCCTTTATCCTTTTGGTTTCTTCTAGTTTGAATTTGAGAGAGCCAATGGAGGTTGCATCTCAATCTGTCTTGTAGTTGTGTTCTAGTTGAGCCACCATATTTCTTAGATATTTATTTATTTCAGTGCTCTTATGAGTTCTCCTTCATAACATATTTTGTCTTCAATTTATTCTTCTTTAAATAAGAACAATATTTCACCACACTCATCATCAGTCATACTTTTATTTCCCTCCTAATCAATTTCTTCTTTGAGTACATGTTTTTCTTTTTTGAATTTTTTCTTTTATTATGATCCTTAGAAATGAATTTTATTTCATCATCACTATCATTCATTTTTCATAAGGACATTTAGAAGCATAATTCCATACTCATCCAAATTCAAACCATTTAATAAACCTTCTAGTTCCCTTTATTGGATTTCTGAAAAATTGACTTCTTCTCATCTAATTCATGACTAAAGTCTTCTTGATTGCTTTGCTTCCTTCCTTCCTTACCTTCTTTAAATATTACTTATCTGATTCTCGATTTGTCATTTTTTGTGCTCATCTCATATGCATCGAGGGTTCCACGAAGCATATCCTTGCTCAAATTATCCATATATTATAGCTCTTCAACAAATGGTATCTTTGGATTGAAGTGATCTTATTATTTAACGAACAATGTTAGCTTCCTTGAATTCTTCATTGAGAGCTATTATAGAGTTGGAAATATTTTCAACTCAAAGGAAATATGAAGAAATATTCCTCTTCCATTTTGAAACTTTCAAATTGACCCCTATAATTTTGTAGCTTGGATTCATTCACATTCTTGTCCCCTTCATAATGGTTTTTTACCTTGTTCCATAAATCATGGGTATACTTCCAATGCATTAATTTGATAAAATTTTTATCTTCTAGGCCACTTAAAATGGAATGTTTAGTTATTTCATGGGATTTATAGAGAGTTTTACTAGTTATATCAATTAGAGGAGTAGTAGGAACATGATAATAATTCTCATCATGAGTTTCAAAAAACATCTATATGCAAGGATATGATTCAAGTTTCACCTCTTATATTTAGGAAAGCATAGTTCATTCCATCAAACTAGGGAGTCTTGCTTTATGATCTAATAGAGGTCATGTTCTATGTGATAAAACTTCTATGGGTTTATTGTTCCTAAAGTAACTAGATTTGATACTAATTGTTAGACTAAGGATTATACGAAGAGGGTGGGGTGTATCAATGTATTGGAAAATTTTCTTCGATTTAATCAATTTACGAATTAATGAAAAATGTAACCATAATCATGCATCATTAAAGAACATCATCAAATCATCATAGGATAACATTAGATATACATGGAATACCTTGTAGGATAAAAGCATAAATTGTTTTTATCTGCCTTAAACTTAATTACATAGATTTGTAGGATGAACTTGCTAGAGGCATGCACCTCCAACAAATAAATTTTCAAGCACCAACCTCATAGAGGAAACAACCCTCAAAATGTGAAATAATCAACATGCAATAGGCTAGGACCTGATTGAGGCACCAACATTACTGATATGAGATCAGAAACTTGGAATAGGTTTCAACTTGATTTAGATGTCCAACTCCTTATTCAAACTTGTGTTGAACACTTTTCATAGTATTTGAAACTAGATCCCCAAGATCTTAATAAAACCCTTTTTCCAAATTTTTTCATATCAATCCTTCTTGCACGTACTAGTTTTTGATCAATATATTTTGAAACAATTTCTTATGCTTCAAGAGATGTCCTGATCGATTCTCATAATCATTACATAGATCACAGGTCAATATAATCCATGTCGCCCTCTTTTTTAGAAATGAAAAAAAAAACTCAAATTACCCACAAAATAAACACAAATATTAATTATTCTACAAATTTCACTTTTATGGTCTGTTACCTACAAAATGCACTTTCCTGGTACCTTTTCTACAAAATGCATTTTTTGGTCTGAGTAATTGTTTAACGGAAAATGCTTGGGAGGAAAAAAAATAGGTTTGTATGGAATCCTCCAAACTCAAACCTATGACATCTTCCGAGAAAAACTATGTCAAAACCAATTGATATATTTTATAAGTACCTCATGTCATTTTCAAAAATTTATTAATATTTTGTGATCATTATGGTGAAAATAATAGACAATGCTTTGGGCTTTAACCATATAGGATTTAAACACATAATATCATATATAGAAACACCTTCAAATGTGACCAATATTTCCAAAGCCTCTCACCACATCTTCAAACTCAAACCTATTATATAGAGCTATACACCATACCTTCGAGTATGATATTATTCCACAGATGTATATCCTACACCATCGGGGACCACATTGCCACAGAATAATATGGCATATATTAGATCGCCTTCGAGCATGATTATAACCACAAGGGATTCTGTAACCACCTCTGCCCACATTTACCCATTTTCATCAGCTTGCCTAGGTTAAACATGAGCTGAGGGTCACTATGATAATACTAAACCTCCTATATGACCTTAAGGAAATGGAGTCGACAACTTGAGACCTTAATGACTTCCTTTAGGTGCTACAGGACCTTTAGGAGAAACCCAATCCCTCTACTTATCCATCTTGTGAGATGACTCTCCTTTTCACTGACTTAGAGCCGCACCTGCTTCCTTTCCAAGCCCTCCAAGTGAATACGAGACTCCATTTGTGCTCATGAGCCTACGTGAGTGCGACGATAACCTTTTTCTACTAGTGCTATGCTAGTGAATACATTATTTAAGGCTATTTTCTAGGGCTAGGACCCACTCTCTACCCAGAACTCCATGAAACTTACAAACCTCATAAAATAAATTGGAAAAAATGCTTATAAACAAACTCCAAAACCAGGAGATGACCTGACCTTCCCCAACCGAGACTGACATTTCGCCAAAAACTTTGTAAACCTACAACCTATGGCTCATGAATCAAAATATGAACATAATGATTTGAAAAATTATCTAAGGTTTAACAATAAGGGTCATTGCTTTCTCACATTAGTTTTCATAATATCAATTAGGTCCTCCATTCATTATTCATTCAATTATAGGTAAAATCATGAAAAGATCCATTACTGAGAACTATCAAATAAACATGCTTATAACCAACATATAACCAGATAAATAACAATGCGATAATAACCATTAAAGACACATAATAATAACTACATTTACTCATCAAAGGCAAGAGGAACTTAGCTCTTATTTAACATAGGAAAAATCCAACCAGACTCAGAACTTCTGCATACCACGACCATTGATTGGTTCAACTTAATATTTCTTTAGGATAATTACCCCGGTTTCATATTCCAATCATGAATGAGGGATATCATGGGATAAGCCAATCCATAAACAACCAAGGGATTTCAGAGGTTAAATCACCTTCACCCTCACCATACCATGACCTTACCTAAACTGGTGTCGAGATCACAAAACTAAACCAAGTTTGGTAATTTTCTTGTCTCCATGCTTAGGCTTTACCATGTATCCCTCCATTACCGGTCAAGGGATTCCCAGGCATTTGGGAATTTTCTTAAAACAACCTCACCTGGATCAAAATTCTTTTGGTAATCGAAATCTGAAATTGAGAATAACCCCATCACTCCATGCTATCTAGAAATGGCAAGGCTAGGCTAAAATCCACTATAAAACCCAACAAAACTCATGTCAATTACAACAAGATAAGAAAGTGCCAACATGCATATACTATGCATGCCAAAACTAGCTAGGAAACCATACATGCAACCTATTACCTGTAAGTATTCCCATTGAAGTTGCTTGATCCAACTTTTCCTTGCTTGAACATTGTTTTCCTTTGCTTTCCTTTTCCATTCTTTGCTTTCCTTGTCCTTTCTTTTCTTTCTTGCTTTCATTCTCCTCTCATTGCTCTTAATTTCTCTAAAAAAAAATTCCAAAACTAAACTGAAAAGGGCTACCAACTAATGCTATGATGTCTTTTTATTGTTCATGCCTCTAATTTCTTCAATTTTCAATCATTTTCCTTCATTTTCCTCCTCACATGAAACCTGTGACCTTTCACCTCCCATTTTTTGTAATTTAATTTATTTTAATAAATAAAATATCAATAATACCTTTTTTCTTTTTCAAATCCTTTGCCATTGCCTTTTCCAATTTCCTCTTAGCCATAAACACATCAAGTAATGCCCACTAGGATATTTTTCCCAACATTTAACTTGGAATAATTGTCCCTTAACCGTTGTCTTATTTTGTCTTTATTAACATTTATTACATGAAATTTTAACCCGATGTTGTTACAACTTAACATAGGAAGAAATAACATACCACATGCATTCATATTGGGGGATATATATTGTGGAAAAAAATACATAATATATTGAGCATATAATTGGGGGTAAATGTTATGAAACCAACTCACAAAAAGATAGAAAAGATAGATCAATGCCTTAGAATTCAGCCTCTTCGAGGGGGAAACCTCCTTTACATTACACAAGTGAACAATTCTTGGATGATTCAAATGATAAAACCTCCTTCCTATATATAGGAGTCTAAGGAATCACAATATAACCCAGCTGACCTAACAATAATAATATAAAGGCATAAAAATAACAATAGAGGGATTCTATGGGGCACAGTAATAACAATATGGGGACAATAGGGGCACAACAATATTAATAAGGGATAGAACTACAATAATAATGGGGTAATCACTAGTATTCTAGGGACCTAACATGCCCCTCTCCTTCAAAAAGTTTTATCCCCAATGCTTGAGTAGTTTTGGATGCTTCTGTATAAAATTGTCATCCTCCCATGTGGAATCTTTAGTAGACAAGTTCTTCCACTTGATGAGATACTTTGAAATTGATCGATCTTGTAGCTGTCGAGTTCTTGTTTCTGTGATTTCTTCCGATTCTAATATAATTTTTCATTCCTCATCAAGTTCTAGAAATATTGTTTGAACTGGGAGCTTGTCGCCTATAACCTTCTTTAAACATTAGACATGGAAAACTAGGTGCACTCGAGAAGCTGCAGGAAGCTCCAACTTGTATGCCATAGTACCAATCTTTTGCAATACCTTGTACGGACCATAATATTTTGGTGATAATTTATTGTCCTTCTTAGCTTTCTTGAGGGACATTTGTTTATATGGTTCTAGCCATAGGAATACCCAATCACCTACATAAAAACTTCTTTCACTGCGATGTTGATTTGCTTGTTGGTTCATTCTATTCTACGCCAACACAAGGTTATCCTTTAAGAGTTGGAGGACTTGTTGTTGATGCTTGATGAGATGTTCCACTACTTGAACCTTAGAATTTTCTCTTAAATATGATGTGATAGATGGTGGCTGATATCTGCCATAAATGTGGCCATTTTTGTTGTTGTATGGAAGGAAGTGTTATACAACCATTCAGTCAGGGGCAACCATTTGACCCATTGTGTCTGTTTATCAGATACAAAGCAACGAAGATATCCTTCCAAACATTTGTTTACTATCTCTGTTTTCCCATCAGATTGAGGATGATAAGATAAGCTATAAGCTAACTAAGTACTGAGACAAGAAAATAATTTTGTCCAAAACTTTCCAGTGAAAATGGGATCTTTGTCACTTACAATAATCTTTGGGTTTCGATGTAGCTTTTGAATTGTTTCCATAAATGCAGTAGAAATTGTATTGGATTTAAATGGATGTGATAATACACAAAAGTGTGCATACTTTGTAATTATGTGAACTACCACCATGATGGTACTCTTTCCCTCAGACTTGGATAAACCTGTGATAAAATCCATTGAAGCCTACTCCCAAAGATGGCTTGGAATGGATAGAGGTTGTAATAGACCTAGGGTCTTAATTGTTTCACCTTTATGTTGTTAGCAAACCAAAAATTATGCAACAAAATTTTGAATATAAGATTTAAGGCCATCCCAAAAAAATTCCTTCTTAACCCTATGGTAAGTTTTTAAAAATCCTGAGTGCCCTCCTAAGGGATAAGTGTGCAATTCCATAAGAATCCTTTGTTTGAGTTGATAATTCCTACAGAGGTATAGGTGATCTTTGTACCATAACGAATCATTTTTCTAGCTAAATGTATCAGATGTACTGGAATCTTGTTGTAACTATCGAATAAGTGCCCACACTTCTTCATCATTCTTCCATTCCTCCCTTCCTTCGTTTATCCAATATGGTTGGATAATAGAAATGGTGCACAACAATGCTTCCACATCCTCATCCTTTCTTGTGAGTGCATCTGCCACCACATTTTGCTTCCCTTTTTTGTAGATGATTTCAATGTCACAACCCAACATCTTTGTGACCCACTTTAGTTGCTCTTGAGAGGATAATATTTGTTGTAAAAAGTATTTAAGGCTATCATGATCCGTTTTTACCTTGAAGTGTCTTCCCATTAGGTAGGGTCTCCATTTTTTAAGTGCATGTAGTATTGCCAACATTTCCTTCTCATAAATAGCTTTGTGTAAAAACTTTCCCTTGATTGGATGATTTTCAAAAGCAATGGGTCTTTCATCTTGCATTAAAACAACAACAATTCTATTTCCTGAATCATCACATTCCACAATAAAGGTTTTTGTGAAGTCTAGTGTAGTTAAGACCAGTGCTTTGCACACTGCCTGTTTAAGATGTTCGAAGGCCTTTGTTGCTTCTGGAGTCCATGAAAATGCATCTTTCTTCAATAATGTTGTTAGAGGTGTTTCTATTCTCCCATAATTCTTAACAAACTTGCAATAATACCCTGTCAAACTGAGAAATCCTCACAAATTCTTTATGGATGTGGGGATTTTCCATTCCATAACGACTTTAATTTTGCTAGGGTCAACCTTAACTCATTCATGAGAAACAATATGACCCAGATATTCCACGTCTTGTACTCCAAAGAAACATTTGGATCTTTTTGCATATAATTGTTTCTCCTCCAATAGGTGTAGCACCATGTCAACATGTTCAACATGATCCTTCCAAGACTTCCTGTAAATTAGTATATCATGAAAAATTACTAACACAAATTTTCTAAGGAAGGGTTTGAAAATGGAATTCAATAAACCTTGAAATGTAGAAGGTGCATTGGTAAGTCCAAAAGGATATCATTCTGATTTGATGATATCCTGAATGAAGATCCAACATGGTGAAGTAAATTGATCCATGCAATTCATCCAGTAATTCATCCATGATAGGAATGGGAAACTTATCTTTAATACTAAGCTTGTTGAGCTCCCTATAATCCGGGCATATGCACCATGATCCATCCTTCTTGTGCACCAATACTACTATAGCAGAAAAAGAACTTTGACCAGGTTGAATTATACCAGCCTCTAGAATTTTTGTAACCATACATTTGATTTCACCCTTTTGGGCATAGGGATAACTGTACGGCCTGATGTTTGGAGGCACACTTCCTAGGATTAGATGAATATCATGATCATGATCACGAATAGGTGGGAGACCTTTGGGAGTCTCAAATACCTTAGAATGATTGTCTGAGACTTTTTGGATATCTGGATAAATAGATGATTTCAATGTGAAAACAACTAGCGAACATAATTGTGCAATTACACCCCTTTGTTCCTTTTTTAGAAGCTTTGTCATACAGTTAGAGCTCATTATCTTTCTTGGTTTCCTTGAAATACCCCTTAATTCAACTTCGTTCCTTCCACAAAAAATTTCATGGAAAGTTCTTGAAAATTTAAAGGTATTGTACCGAAGGATTGTATCCATTGGACTCCTAGTACATCATCAGCACCTCCCATTGGAATGGAAAGCATTGGGCTAGTCAATACATATTCTCCCATGGATAGCTTCATATTATGGCACTTTCTAGAGCAATAGATCAATCCTCCATTTGCAACCATCACTTGACACTCTGGTGTTTGATATAGGAAGAAATTCAATTCTTTTTCTATCTTACAATGAATAAAATTGTCAGTACTTCCTGAATCAATCAACACTATTACCTTTTTCTTCTTGATTTGTCCTTCTATATTGATGGTTTGAGCAGTGGTAGTTCTAGCCAATGCATTACAAGATATGGTCGGATTCATTTCTTCTTTATCTAGGCTTTGTTCCTGGAGTATATCCTCTTCTTTTAACCTTTCTTGCTCCTTTTCTTCTTCCTCTTGACAATCTATGTAGAATAATTTCTTCTCAGCACACTTATGACCTTTAGGGTATTTTCTATCGCAACTGTAACACAGCCCTTTTGCTCTTTTTCTTCCAATTGATCAACCTTATAGGTTGTGGAAGATTAGAGGCAACAACACTTCCATCTTTATAGTTGTGAGTGGTATGCTTCATGGTTTCCATAATTTTGCTTTCCATTTTTCTTGCTAACTTGAATGCCTTCTCTAATGAATTAGGTTCCCAAAGGAAAAAATCATGATGGATATTATCCTTTAAAGTCCCTATGAACATATCAATCGTATGCTCCTCTGGAATATTTTTTACCCTTCTGTTCAATTTTTGGAACTCCTCAATGTGCTCTATTATCCAACCCTTTTGTTTGAGACTTATCAATTGGCTAAAAAATGTGTTGCTTTTTGTATCCTCATAATGTGCTATCAATTCTTTTGTAAAAATTGCTCAAGCAATAATTTTTTTATGAGAGCAAAGCCACTGATACCATACAAACTGATTTGGTTCCAAATATAAAGTTGCAATACATACCTTTTGTGTGTTTTGCACATTACTGAGATCGATAAATTCTTCCATCTGTAATATCCATGTTGCGGGATCCTTGCCATCAAACTTCCTCATATTGTTTTTTTGAATATGGTGTGTCTTCAATCCAAGATTAGGGTCTATGAAATGATGATTAACATTTCTTTTCTTCGCATCATGGGTTTCCTTTACTACCCTTTCACCATTAGTAACTATTTCTTGTAGAAAATTTGTCCAACCTATCTTCAAATCTGCCATGTCTATCTTCAAATCTATCTTCAAATTGTCCATATTAGCTTCCATGCCCTTTATCTTATATTCCACACCATTTATCTTAGCTTCTATTAGTGTTTGTGAGAGTGACATTTGTTACACTTGGTGTTGTAATTTTGATATATCATGTGGCATTTCGTGCTCTTCTTCATGAGTCATGCAAGAGCTTTTAGGTTGCCTAGTAGGTGTTTTCATTTTCTTTCCTCAGGGAATCATTTATTGATAATAATGCTCTACTATGCCCTCTGAATTCCTTCAAAATAAATTTTCAAACAAATCTTAAGCAAAAATTTAAAGAAATCTACACATCTTTTTTCACTTTATAGGAGCTCGATATGGCCTCTGATGTATCTCTGTAATTTTGGATCATCCAGTTCTAAAATTATGATCTCTAGTAGCCCTCCATGTCCTCTTTCCAATGCCACTAGTCTGATCCAAATTGGATTCTCCAAGGATGAGTTATACCAAATATCCCACAGTGACCTTATCATAGACTAGTTCAGTAGAGCGAACTTTTACAACATGCCACCGTGTCCCTGTTTAGACCTCTGGCTCTTAAAAAATATATACAAGAAACTGTACTCCATCCTCTTTCTGTATCTTCTTAAGAAATTTCAAGCCGATGAATGAGAGAAATTTATAACGATTTTCCCCAAGTCACCTATTGGTAATGTAATTCAGGAGTCTGCAAAAAGACCAACTCCCTCAGATCATATCTTCGTAAATATAGTGTGAAAAGCTCTGAAATTTAGGCTAGAGGTTAAATGTGATTTCATCTCAAATGGTTTTTATTTCGCTTTTGAAACGTTGCAGAAAAAAGTTATAGTGAAAATGCCACGATGACCTATTTGGAGTAGCAAAACCCTAGAATCCAAAGCTCTGATACCAAATGTTATAAAACGAACTGACAAAAAGATAGAAAGGATAGATCGATGCCTTAGAATTCATTCTCTTCGAGGGTGCAACCTCATTTACATTATAAAAATGAACAATTCTTGGATGATTCAAATGAAAAAACCTCCTTCCTATATAAGAGTCTAAGGAGTTACAATATAACCTATCCGACCTAACAATAATAATATAAAGGCACAAAAATAACAATAGAGGGATTCTATGTGGCAGAGTAATAACAATATGGGGAAAATAGGGGCACACAAATATTAATAAGGGATAAAACTACAATAGTAATGGGGTAATCACTAGTATTATAGGGACCTAACAGTAAAGGGTTTTTATATCGGCAGGTATAAAAAATGGAACACAAAGTTAATGAAAAAATATTAAAAGGTATAAAATAGTTTAATGAAAAATGGATACCTACAATATCAATTGAAAGAAGTGTTTTTTGAAATGGTAATTCGTATCGCGTTCATATTTGTAGGGCATTAAATACTATGATTTTTATAGTTATTTTCCAACATATAGTCGAATTATGGGTATTTTTTAGTATGCCAGGAACGCATGTCATTGACGTAGTAGAAACAACGACTTTCTATAAGCCCACAAATGGATCTATAAAACCCAACAATCACCCATTGGACACCCCTTTACCTTGAAAACTCTGCCTTTTCCTTTCAGAACTCAAAAGCGTTTGAAAAAGCTTTAAAAACAATTCTTTAAAAACAATGCTTTAAAGTAATTATATATATTATGCTGAAAGTCCAGACTTGGCCAATCAGATGGCTCAAATTGAGTCACAATATAGGCGATCAGGTTTCCAATGGTCCACAACTATTGGCACTATGCCTCAGCGGAGGTCTGATGGGATATCACTAATCATTGTCGGTGATTGCAATATGCCCGTTTTACGATAAAGTGCCTCCACTTCAAAATCCCGATGCGATATGTCACAATTGGATGTTGCAAGGTTTGAGGATTAGGCCTTTGACATGCACCAATCCAACTGTGCGATGTGATGTATGTGTTGGACCCGATAGGATCCAAAGATCTTGTGCACAAAATTTCAAGTTTGCTTCCTGTTACCCGGGAATAGTGTCCACTCAGATGCTACTATTCCCACTAAGATGGGTGGCTATCTTAGAAACAGACAATCAAAGTCTACTATTGTTTCCTTTTATGAAAATAGATGAGAGGAGGACCAAGAAGACCAACCTGAGTCTGGCGTTTGATTTCCTCTCCTTCTTGATAGAGCTTCGCTGCTTCTTCTTTGTCTGTCGAGCTTCAAAAGAACCTGTGGAATCACATCAACATACAACTATCCAAGAAACAAGGATCTAAATTCATAAATAATAGAGGATCAGATGCGTATTAACCATATACATGCATATATAAACAAGTACACAAGAATATGGAAGGAAACAAGAATAACTTTATTAAGATAAAAAGTAGAAAGAGGATTACAACCATGTGCTCTGACCCAACATCATCCTCTAGCTAGGAAGCCATTCTTCACCTCAAGCAAAGCTTAGATCACCCAACACTATGAATGTACACCAGAAAAGCAACAAAACTTCTCTATAAGATACAAAATTCCAGACTCTAGATATCTGTGATGAGGGATCCATATATAGATGATTAAAAAGAGGTGAGTCATCTTCTGGGATCTTGATTAGTGTCCTCTCTCTGATAGTTCTTGCTTCCACTTGGAGAATGATGATCTCTTACCCATCCCTGGTCGAAAATAGAGAGGCATGTGTCAGAGAGGAAGCTTCTGGAAAATTCCACGATCTTCCACCTTGCATTTTTGTCCCTACCATTTGTCCATTCCAAACCATCGCACCCTACAGAGGAGAAAATCAGTATGCATCGCACCTTGTACATTAGGAAGGTGATATGCATCACACCATCTGCATTGAGCTTTCAGTATGGTGCAGCTTTGACCATTTATGAGTAGTTTTCACTGGAGAACTTCTGGGACATGATGTAATCAGTTGACCTTGTTCCTTTAGGCAGAAGCAACACTTTTAGGGACTTAGGAGCCCTCAGTTTATGGACATTTATGATTGGGGTTGAAGTGCCCAAAAATGTCTATAACAGTTGCCCCCTAAAGCATGAGGTCGTTAATCTTTCTGATGTCGGGTGAAATGCTTTACTATGAGGATCTGAAGTTTTTTCCGAGCTGGGAGGTGACCTATAATAAGATACAATACAATACATTATTTTGACAACATTTTTTCATGATCTAGCTAAGGTGGCCATTCCCATACTCAGCTTTATAAATTCATTTTCATGTACATAGGACAAACAACCATTTGTGTGACAGACTGATGATATGGACACATCATCCTTTGATTAGGATGATCATCTGTTCGGCAATGATGTGCACTTGATGTCTTTATACTCCTAAATATATTGCAGCCCGTATGGATGAAACTAGAACTGGGGTCTTCAAAACTCATTCAATATTCACTCAGAGTACAAGTCGATCCATGTGAAAATTGTTTTGGAGTCAAACATGGAAAGACATCACCTGATTACCAGCCAATGATGTAAGCTGTTAACAGGTGCGAGAGGAATCACCAATAATGACAATGACCCTGAAGGTACTACAGTATAATTTATGTGGTGTGAAAAAGGACTTGGCGTCAAACAACATCCAAAATCTCTCGGTTGAAGGCCATTGATGTAAACCTGTCCTCGAAAGTGAGAAACTTGCCATTAAGGCATGCAAGCTTCAAAGTAATGAAAGGGTTGTTCCTAAGTCAACTTCTTGGATAATGAGCTGATGGCGAAAAGAAGTGACCCATCGCGGGTGGGCCTTAATGAATCCCACATCAATGACACGGAATGAAGCAAATGATTTTGGAGGTGAAAACAAACTGGCGATACAGGATTCAGGGTGGCAGTCATGAAGGAATGAAGCATGAATGTATTGCAGTGGGTGAGACACAGGTGAATTTTCTGAATGACTTCTCTTGAACATATCGACGACACTGATGATGGATTGGTAGCGTTAACCCCAAATATGGATGGTGTGACGGACCAGTGGTGATGACCATTGAACGGAGCAACCCAACCCGGCATGGATGCTGAAGGAAAGTGTCATGTTCAAGAGCAACTTGCTACCAATAAAGTTTCTTCAAGTTTTCTTCCCAATTTTCCCCAGCCATTCCTGACCAGTATCTCTTTATTTTTGTCAAGCTTGAGGAGGATAACATATGCTTGCTCTATAATCTGCCCTTCGGGTGAACCTGTTGCTATATTTTAGCAAGCCTAGCGACAGTGAAACTCGTTCTCGCCCATTTGGATGAGTTTGCTGCTATTCGGTTTTAACGAGTTTAACGACAAAGATAAATCAGTATATCTCAATTTTCAGAGAGTCTGAACGAAACAGAAATGAGACTCCAAAGATTATTTTTCGTTGTATAATCCCTTAGGTCCGAAAAAACGTAAAATAATACAAAAGGGATGAATTTTCGATAGATTTAATGAGCCAAACAAGACAAGCGCTCGATCATTTTGTGTAATAATCCCTTAGGTCCAAAAAGATTAAAATCTAGAGGAGGGATAGCACTTCCGATGCCTTTAACAATCTGGAGAGGCCAATCGCTCGCAATATTTTCATATTTTATGAGTCAGGTGAAAAGAGCTTAAAGAAGATTTGTTTTCGAGGAACGAGTGATGGTTTCGGGTAGCAGCTGATTCCAGGTAAGATTTGGAATTTTCCAATCACGACAGTGTCACAAGGATGGCTAACAGAATCACTCTTCGTAGATGTTACTCGAAGGGGTAAACAATCATATGGGGGTGAATGATTAGGTAAAAACAGAGTGGAGGTGATGGCAAGAACATGACCAGGGCTCAAAAGCTGGCAATAAGGCATTCACAATGGTTATTTACCGGTTCATTTTTTGATGAGATTAAACGCTGGGGGAAACATTTGCTCATGACTTATGTTTATTTTTTAACGAGCTTGAACTATGCGCTAAAACTGCTCGTGGAGGGTTTATTTTTTAACGAGCTTGAACTCTGCGACAACATTGCTCACTAGTCATATGATAAGAAATGTCTAATTCAAGATGCTATTTTGAAGTGGATTACATCTCTAAAAATTTTCCACCGATCCTTTATTTATGCAAGTTAGGAAACAACTAGCCTTACGGGTTTAAAGGGTTAGAGGTCCTAAAAATTTTTAAAATAAATAGTCCCTCTTTGCTTGCACGCAGAAAGGTTTGCATGCCCCAAGGTATGGCGAAAAATTTCCAGGTTACCAAGAAAGTTTTATCCGTGTAGCAGATAAAATGCTTCCTCAGTGATGTCTATCAAAACAGACAAAGGTGAATGGCACAGATGCATTCCACTCACATAATTTTAACGAAGGTATCTTATTCCAGCCTGTTCCCATTTTGCTGTGAGGACGGGTTCGCCAGACAAGTCATATATCCCTCACAGAAATCCACTCTATACCTAAGGTTTCCCTGCCGAAACAGACCACGGTGCATGCCCCCTGGATTTCAGTCACACCTTCCTGAATCACTCACACTCATCAGGTGGATGGACTAGAGACCGATGAGACATTTCTTGCGTGAAAAAACCATTTAGGGGTGGCATTTGACTATTTGCGATGTGTGAACAGGGGAATGACATTTGGTCCATGAGCTTGACCATTCTGCCTTCGTGCGGAAAACACATTACTTTATAGAGTGAGGAGATGATGGCCCCCATGCAATAAATATAGTCACGTCGAAGGAGTACATTATAATCTAAAGGTCGTTGAACTACCATAACGTTCATGTGAACAATTTTCCTTCTCAATGTAATGGGCATATTTGCAAGGATCCCTAAAGGTCGACTGGTTCCCTTATCGAAGCCTGTCAGATTTCTCATTTCAGGCAAAAGCAATGGTGAACCAAGCGCTTTCCAAGTAGTTGAGGAAAGGATACTCATAGAAACACCTTCATCAATGATGGTACCAACCATGACCATTCTATAAGCTTGTACAATGATTCTGAATTGTACACTAGCGGGTAAACGGGGTTTGCCTAGTAGATTCCAGTCAAAGGAAACGACTAGGTTGCTTGGTGGTGGGACCAAATAGACGGCCGGATATGACTTTGATGCACTTCCTTCCTGTGATAAAGGAATGAGAAGATTTCCCCCAAGTTCATCAGAGTCTATGTTGATGAAAAGAATTTGAACGGTGTTGTTCTCTTTCTCTTCAGTGACGGTATAATTCGAAGATGAACAATCTGAAGGCAATACTGGGTCAACTACCGTATCGACCCTTTGAATTTCATTTGGTATGGATTCAGAGGGTTCATTTTCAATGATAGACGCTTCGGGAGACCACAATGATGGGCCATCCGGATTTTCAACTGGTGGAGGACTTGGCAAGAGTCTTTTATATCCAGGAGGAAGTCGTAGCGATGAAATCAGATGATCATCGAAAACTCTTTTGGCGTCATCAAGAAAGGGACAATGGTGGACACTATGATTGCCTTCACACAACTTACAAGGAAATCTAGGATTCCTTCTTTGTCCATGTGCTTCACTTTCACTGGTTGATGGTGAGCATTCAACATGATCGCCAGAGGCTGACACTATCGGATTGTGCAAATGAGAAGACCAGTCCCTTAAGATCTGAGGGATGCAGGGACAATTTTGGTGATAGTGGTCTCCATTGCAAATGACACAAGGAGATTTAGGTTTTGACTATGTGGTGTGAGAATTTTCACTAGATGACATTTGGTTGCCCCCTCGCGGTTTTGGTTCCTTTTCTTCTTTTCCTTTTTCTCTTTCTGCTTCTTCTTTTTCACAGTTACTTGATTTTTAGCTATATCGGCTTTATCAAGCAAAGAGGAAGGAGGAGAGGGAGAATCAGATGAAGTAGAAGGTTGGGAGGAAACTCTAGTGTCATCTAGTTGCTGATTAGACTGTTCAGGAATTACGGGATTCTAAACGACAGAGGTAGAGAAGAGCCAGACAGGCAAACCAATTGTCAATCCCGGAAGTGACAAAGTGGCCATATGGGGTGCACCAACATCTCCCTAAGAGGAGAAGGGACTAGTATTTCCTCCAAGGGGAAATCCTTGGTTGGTAGACTCGATTTTCTCAACCTAAAGACCAACACGGGAATTTGTGACATTATTCTGATTAAAATAAACTTTTAGATTCTTTGACACAACTTGTTTTTTCAATTTTAAAGAGTCGATAAAAAACAAAAGATGACTCTAGTCGTCTTCGATTTTTATTGAGCCTGAAGTGACAAGTGCTCAGAGGACCTTTTCCTTTAAGGAGTCTGAAAAGGAGAAAAATCGACTTCTCTGGAGATCTAGGCAGAAAGGATTACCAAACCAATCACAAAACTGCATAATATTTTTTACGGTACGACAATCAATCTTCCCGAATGCTGTGTTCGGTGCATTGTGGTCAATAGGGTGGCAGACACGGCTTCCTAAGGATAAAGGATGCAACCTGTTGTGGTCTCCCAATATATACTTGACGGTACGTGGGAGCACAAGTCCATACTGGCACTTGCCATCTCAAAGTGGAGGAATCACCCAACCAACACTGAAAGCAATAGTTATTAGGTTTTACGATGTCAGAATACATCTCTAGCCTAGACCCCTAGATGTTGCGCGTTAAGTTCCAAAGCGTTGTTAGATTCATTGAATTCATTTTAAGTTGATCTTGCTTAACAATTTGCCTTTTAGGTTCATGACGTGATGTATATATAATTCCTAAAATGCAGTCTAAGATGATAAACAAACGTTTGATCGTCTTTGAACAATGAAAATCCTAGCTACTAAAGGGAAGAAAGTCAAGAGTCTTTTCTTCACAGAGCACACGCTAAATGCATAGTCCTAAATCAGGCCAAGAAATCAAAAATGCAAATGCACATGCATGTATTTGTTTTCATCCTTCTTAATGTGTGAATGACGTTAAGAAAGATATTTGCAAAACTGAATTACTTTTAAAGCAACAGTACTCAACAAAATTCTTTTTCAAAAGGAAGTGAAAACAAGAGAGACACTTTGCGATTTTGAAATGGAAATTGCTTTTCGATACTTTAAAACTACTAATTCAAATCCTATGCAACAGTAACTGTATAATCGACTATCAAGAACAATGGGATTGCTTCCTAAAATTGAAAATGACAGCTACGAGAGTTTCAAATCTAGAGACGACAATTTGACTATGCTACTTTTTGCAAAAGAGAACTAAAAACGACGCACAATACATAAAAACATTTATAGTTCTTTGCATTAAGGAGGCAGAATAATGCAAGAGAAGGGGATTTTCACAGAAGTACACTAACTACAGACAACAAAACTCTTGAATAGGACTGAAAACAATGAGAATAATCCACAGTCTAAGCGCAAGGTTAACCCCCCTAACCATCACACCTGTTACATAGTGAACTCAGTATGCAACGCACCTACTGCACTCGAGAAGTACGATGCATACAAACTGCCTTGAAGGTAGGGTGTGATGGTAGTAGTGCAAGACTTTGAATGGGATTTCACTCACAGTTTGCAATCTAGTTAAGTTGTTTAGTCCAAATAAGTAAATATCAGTGTATGTAAAACATAGGGGTGATCTAAGAGGTTACTAGAGCCACCACTTAGGGCAATTAGATTGCTTGCAGATCTATTGTTTAATTCATAAAAAAAACCGAGAGATAGACTAAAGCAACATTGATTTACTTTGCATTTGTATAAAAAATGCAGTTCGAAGGCTAGCTGGCTTGACTTCAGGCTCCCTCTGTAAGTTTATAAAAGAAACAAGGAATAGATTGGCTAACAAGTAATCTAGTCGCTCCCCAGCGGAGTCGCCATTTTGTTATCCAGGAATAGTGTCCATTTGGATCCTGCTATTCCCACTAATATGGGTGACTATCTTATAAATAAACAATCAAAGTCTACTATTGTTTCCTTTTATGAAAATACACGAGGAGGACCAAGAAGACTAACCTGAGTCTTGCGTTTGATTTCCTCTCCTTCTTGATAGAGCTTTGCCACTTCTTCTTTGTCTGCCTAGCTTCAAAAGAACCTGTGAAATCATAGCAACATACTACTATCCAAGAAACAATGATCTAAATTCATAATTAATACAGGATCAGATGTGTATTAACCATATACATGCATATATAAACAAGTACACAAGAATATGGAAGGAAACAAGAATAGCTTTATTAAGATAAAAAGTAGCAAGAGGATTACAACCATGTGCCCTGACCCAGCATCATCCTCCAGCTACGAAGCCCTTTTTCACCTCAAGCAAAGCTTAGATCACCCAACACTATGAATGTACACAAGAAAACCAACAACACTTCTCTATAAGATACAAAATTCCAGCCTTTGGATCTCTGTGATGAGGGATCCATACATAGATGATTACAGAGAGGTGAGTCATCTTCTGGGGTCTTGATTAGTGTTCTCTCTTTGATAGTTCCTGCTTCCAATTGGAGAATGATGATCTCTTACTCATCCCTGGTCAAAAATAGAGAGGCAAGTGTTAGACGGGAAGCTTCTGGGAGATTCCATGGTCTTCCACCTCGAATTTTTGTCCCTTCCATTTGTCCATTCTTGACCATCGCACCCTACAGAGGAGAAAATTAGTATGCACTGCACCTTGTAAATTGGGAAGGTGATATGCATCACAACCTCTGCATTGATTTCACTATGGTGCAGTTTTGACCATTTATGAGCAGTGTTCAGTGGAGAATTTCTGGGAGATGATGTAATCAGTTGACCTTGTTCCTTTAGGTAGTGAAGCAACACTTTTAGGGACTTAGGAGCCCTCAGTTTATGGAGATTTATGATTGGGGTTGAAGTGCCCAAAAATGTCTATAGCACTCCACCGAATCCTTTAAGTGTTTAGCGTGATTTCTCTGTGTAAGTGGCATTCAATGATAAACCAAGTAAATACACTAGAGTGATGTTATCTGGGTTCCGTGGACCTGATAGTGCTAAAAGTTTTGCCGATAATAAATTGAGGTATGGTTTCTCAATCTGAAGGTGTTTTATGCCCGATACTTAATGTATTTTGGCTTTTTTACTTATAGAACCAAACAATGGAATGAATTTGCTAACTGATCCTTTAACACAATATTCCCATTATAAAGTAGGAAAAACACAGATCCAACACCAATATAATCTAAATATAGAGAGAAAGCAAGCATTCGAGGCCTCCATGAGCTATTTATATAATAATGCATGCAACATTGATTTATTCACAATAAACCCATTACAAAGTCTCGACCTTGGGTCAAATTACACAAATAAAGACCTTTGTCTCAAAATAAATGCAATCCACAATGTCTTGCTCTTGCTCTACTAACTCCACTCCTGAATCCTTTTTTGCCTGATTCTACAAATTAGTGTCCTTTTCCTCCTACGATACCTGTAGGCTTACATTACTCTCGAATCCTCTCTAATCCTCTCTCTCCCATCTGAGAAGAAGGGAAATACATATATGTTCTATCTAACTATTTTCTTCCACAAATGAAGGTATTCACTCTATTCCTCGAAATGATATCCTACTCTAACTAATCAATATAGCTAATTGATTTGATCTCCATGCAGTGAGGATCACTTTTCCATTTATTCCCAATTCAGTTTAGAATTTGCCAATAATTAACTACTTACATTTATTTTGAAATTAATAAAAATTAAACAACCAAGTCTTCCTCCAAACTTGCATTAGCCACAACATGTGACCACTCCATCACATTGCTGGCTAGGCCTAGATTCTCTTGTATCAGACTCCAAAATCTTAAATTAATCATGATCTCATGATCATGCGCTTCTGATCTATGTCCTCATAGATACCATACCTTCTTTGGTAGTCTATCCTTGGTTACTGATGTTGTTTTCTATTTTCGCAGTCTCCATACCTTATGCTGCATTACCCCATTAGCTATGCTCTCACTGTCTGTTGTTGTCCCTTTCATATGTCCTACTGTTTTTTGCTCATCATTATAGTTTATGATAGGCTCCCACATATTAATTTGCAGTTTTCGATTTCCTTCACCTATTGTTATCGGGAAATCTAGTGTCCATATAGAGCTGCTAGTCCCACTGAGATGGGTAGCTATCTTAGAAACAAACAAACTAAAGTTACTTTAGTTTTCCTTTATGAGAAGTAGATATGAGAGGAGCAAGGAATACCAAACTCAATCTTTCGCTTGGTTCCTTTCTTGTTCCTTCTCCCCTCTGACGAATCTTTGCTGCTCCTTCCTTGCTTACCCCATTTCAAAGAGTACCTGTAAAGTCAAAGCATCATAATACCTTCAAAGTACCGGGATCTACAATCATAAACAATATACGACCAGATATATATTGACCACACAAATGCATATATCATCAAACATACAAGAATATGGAGGAAAAATCGAATAGCTTTATTAATAGAAAGAGTAGAAGAGAGGATTACAACCCATTGATTTGACCTAGCGTCATCCTCCCAGCATGAAAGCCCTTCTTCACCTCATGAAAGGCTTAGATCACCAAACACTATGATGTTCCACTACGAAACCAACAACACTTCCTTACAAGATACAAAATTCTAGCCTCCAGATCTCTGGGTTGAGGGATCCATATATAGATGTTTGCAGGGGGGTGAGTCAGCTTCAGGGATTTTGATTAGTGTCCTCTCTCTGATAGTTCTTGGTTCCACTTGGAGATTCATGATCTCTTACTCATCCCTGGGCGAATTCATAGAGGCAAGTGTCACAGGAGAAGTTTCTGGAAGATTCCATGATCATCCACCTTGCAAACTATCTCTGCCATTTGTCTACTCTCGCCAATTGCACCCTACAAAAGGGATTTTTAGTATGCATCACACTTTTTGCATGTGGCAGGTGAGATGCATCGCATCCTTCGAACTGAGTAGTCTGTATGGTCTAGTTTTGACCAGTTCTCAACATTTTTCTATGGAGAACTTCTGGGAGATGATGTAATCAGCTGACCTTGTTCCTTTAGGGTATAAAACAACACTTTTAGGGACTCATAAGCCCTTGGTTTATGGACATATATGATTGGGGTTGCAATGCCCAAATATGTCTATAACAGTTGTCCCCTAAAGCATGAGGTCGTAAACATTTTGATGTCCAGTGAAATGCTTTATCATGAGGATCCGAGGTTTTTTGAACTGGAAGGTGACCTGTAATAAGATACAATACAATTCATTATCTTCATAATATTTTCATGATCTAGGTGCGGCAGGCATTCCCATGCTCAACTTTATAAATTCATTTTCATGTACATAGGACATACAATCGTTTGTGTGGCAGACTGATGATTCTGATAGAGCCATCATCCTTTGATTTGGATAATCATCTATGCAGCAATGATGTACATTTTATGTCTTTATTTTCCTGAATATATAGCAGCCTGAATGAATGAAACTAGATCTAGGGTCTTCAAAAATTCAATCTTTGCCCGAAGTACAAGTCGATCCATGTGAAAAGATGTTCTAGAGTCAGAAATGGAAAGACATTGCCTCATTACCAGCCAATGATGTAAGTTGTTAACAGGTGCGAGAGGAATCACCGATAATGATGATGACCCTCAAGGTATGACAGTATAATTCATGTGGTTTGAAAATGGGACTTTCCGTTGAACACCACGTAGAATCTTTGGTCGAAGGCCATTGATGTAAACCTATCACCAAAAGTGAGAAGCTTGCCATTGAGGCATTCAAGCTTCAAAGTACTGAAAGGGGTGTTCCCAGGTCGACTTCTTAGATAATAAGCTGTCGTCAAGAAGAAGTGACCTGTTGTAGGAGGGCCTTAATGAATCCCACATTTACGACATGGAATGGAGCAAATGATTTTGTGGATGTGAAAATAATATAATGATACGGGGTTCAGGGTGGTGGTCATGAAAGAATGAAGGGTGAAGGTATTGCAGCGGGTGAGACACAACTTGGGTTGGTGAATTCTTTGAGCGACTTCTCTTGAACATATTAGTGACACTAAAATGTATTGGTAACATTAACCCCAAAAATGGATGGTATGGTGGACCAATGGTAATAGGACTGGTGAACGGAATAACCCAACCCGAATCAATCATGGTGATGGAGTGAAAGTTTCATGTTCAAGAGCGACTTGCTACCAATAATGTTTCTTCATGTTTTCTTCCCAATTTTTCCCCAGTCATTGCTAACCAGTACCTTTCTATTTTTGTCAAGCTTGAGGAGGATAACATATGCTTGTTCTATAATTTTCCCTTCAGGAAAACACGTCGCTATGTTTTAACGAGCCTAGCGACAGTGAAACTCGTTCTTGTCTACATGGACAAGTTTTTCGCTATTGGTTTTAACGAGTTTAATGACAAAGACAACTTGGTCCTTTTTCAATTTTAGAGAGTCTGAAAAGGGACGGAAAGGAAAATCGAGTAATCCTTTTTCATCATATAATCCCTTAAGTCCAAAAAGTTATAAAATAATATGAAAGGGATGAGTTTTCGATAGTTTTAACGAGCCGAACAAGACAAGTGCTCGATATTTTTGTGTAATAATCCCTCAGGTACAAAAAGATTAAAATATAGAGGAGGTATAAAACTTCCAATAGATTTAACGAGCTGGAGAGTCTAATTACTTGGAAATCTTTTCATGTTTTACGAGTTAGATGAAAAGAGCTTAAAGGAGACTCGTTTTTGAGGAATGAGTGATATTTTCGGGTAGGAGCTGGTTCCAGGTAAGGTTTGGAATTTTCCAATCACGACAATGTTATGAGGATGGCTAATAGAATCACTCATCGTATCTGTTCCTCAAAAAGGTAAACAATCAAATGGAGGCGTAAGATCGTCTAAAACAAAGTGGAGGTGATGGTAAGAACACAACCAGGGCTCAAATGCTAATGATATAACTTTCAAAATGGTTATTTACTGGAGATTGGTTCATTTCTTAAGAGCTTAAAATATAGTAGAACATATGCTCATTGCTTAGGTTTAATTTTTAAAGAGCTTCAGCTTTGCATAAAACTACTCGTGCCAGTCATATAATAAGGATGTCTCATCGATAGGTTCACTTTTTAGGGAGCTTGCACCATTCGAAGCTTTGCTCCATTGCCTTTCACATGCATGCTAGGAATGACCAACTACTATCCTAGGGGTTAATTAACTGCTAAGGTTAGGTAGGAAAATTCTTCCTTTACTTTGCTGGAACCATTTGGCCCCTGCAAAGGTGAACGGTTGATTTGAGCACTCACCTGACTTAAGCAGTTGAAGTCAACGAAACTATGGAGTTAGTGTTACACTGGTCACTTTTCACTTGTGTACAAAAGGTTTGCATGCCCCTTGATTTAGTGAAGTAGAGTTTCTAGCTTACCATATGAAAGTTCTTGCATTTGCAAAATTCCTCCATCTGCATTTGCAGACAAAACACTTCCTTGGCGATGTCTATCGAAATAGACAAAGGTGAATGGTGCAGTCGCCTCCACTCACATAACTTTGATGAGGGAATCTTATTCCAGTATAATCGCATTTTTCTAAATGGACGGGTGTGTCAGACTAGTCATATATCCTCCACGGAAACCTACCCTATACCCAAGGTTTTCATACCGAAGCAGGCTAGGGTGCATGCCCCCTGGGTTTCAGTCATAATCAATGAATTACTCACACTCATCAAGTGGTCAGACTGGAAATTAATGAGAAATTCATTGTGTGAAAAGACCAGTTAGGGATGGAATTTGACTCTTAGCTATGTGTGAGCTAGGGAATGAAGGCTAGTCTATGAGCTCGACCACTCTACCTTCATGTGGATAACACATTACTCAAAAAAGTGAGGAGACAATGGCTCCCATGCTATAAATGTAGTCATGCCCAAGGAGTAGATTGTAATTTAGAGGTCCTTGGACTACCATTATGTTCAGATAAACAGTTTTCCCTCTCAAAGTTATAGGCAAATTTGGAAGGATCCCTAACAGTCGACTGGTTCCTTTGTCGAAGCCTGTCAAATTTTGGCATCTCAAGCAGAAGCGACGACAAACCAATCTCTTTCCAAGCAGTTGAGGAAAGGATACTCACAGAAGCCCCTTCATCTATGATAGTATTGACCATGACCATTCTGTAAGCTTGTAGAATGATTTAGAATGGTACATTAGATGGTAGACAGGGTCTGCCTAGTAGATTCCAGTCGAAGGAAATGACTAGGTTGCTTGGAGGTGGGACTGAATAAATGGCTATATATGAGTTTGAAAAACTTCCTTCCTGTGGTAAAGGAATGTGTAGATTGCTCCCATGTTCATTGGAGTCTGTGTTTATGAAAAGAATTTGAATGGTGTCGTTCTCATTCTCTTCGGTGACTGTATCATTTGAAGAGGGACCTTCTGAAGACAAGACTGGGTCGGCTGCCATCTTGACTCGATGACTTTGGTTCGGTGTGGCTTCAGAGGGTTTATCTTCAATAGTAGATGCTTCAACTGACAACAAAGGTGTGCCAGTCGAATTTTCAACTAGCGATGGACTCAACAAGAGTTTCTTGTATCCAGGAAGGAACCATAGTGGTGAAGCAGGACAGTTATCCAAGACTCCTTTAGCTTCGTCCAGGAAGGGACAATGGTGGATGGCATGTTCACCTTCACACAGTTTACAAGGAAATTTAGATTTTCCTTTCTGTCCAAGGACTTCGCTTTCACTAGTTGACAGTGTACTCTCACCATGATCATCAGAGGTTGATGACATCGGATGTTGCAAACGAGGAGACCAATACCTTAAGATCTGAGGGATGCAACAAAAATCTCGATAATAGTGGTCTCATTTGCAAATTACACATGGAGATTTAGGTTTGGATGGCGTAATGTGTGGATTTTCGCTAGATGATGCATGGCTGCCCCTTTCCTCCTTTCGTTCCTTCTTCTTCTTCTCCTTCTCCTTCCCTTCGTTCTTCTTCTTAGTTACTTGGTTTTTAGCTTTACTAGCTTCACCAAGCAAAGGGGAAGGAGGGGAGGGAGAAACGAATGAAGTGGAAAGTTTGGGGATAATCCTAGTATCATCTAGTTGCTGACTTGATTGTTCAAGAATCATGGTGCTTTGAATGACAAAGGTCAAGAAGAGCCATATTTTCAAGCCGATTGTGAGTCCTGGAAGGGAGAATGTGGCCATATGAGGTGCACCAACATCTCCCCAAGAGGAGAAAGGACTAGGACTTTCCCCAAGGGGAAATCCTTGGTTGGTGGACTCCATTTTCTCAACCTAAGACCAACAAGGGAACAATGACATTATTCTGATTAAAATAAATTTTATGACCCTTTGACACAACTTGCTTTTTGAATTTTTAAGAGTCGAGAAAAAGCTAAAGATGACTCTAGTCGTCTTCGATTTTTAATGAGATTGAAGTGACAAGTGCTGAGATGGACATTTTCCTTTAAGGAGTATGGAAAGGAATGAAAGAGACTACTATGGAAATTTAGATAGACGGATTACCAAACCAATCGGAAACTACATAATAGCTTTTATGGTACAATAGTCAATCTTCCCGAATGTTGTGTTCAGTGCATTGCAATTGATAGGGTGGCAGACATGGCTTCCTAAGGATAAAGGATATAGCCTATTTTGGTCTCCCAATATATACTCGATGGTATGTGGTAGCCCAAGTTCGTACTGGTACCTGTCATGTTAAAGAGGAGGAATCACCCAACCTACAATGAAAGCGATAGTTACCAGGGTTTACAATGCTGGAATATGTCTCTAGCATAGACTTCTAAATGTTGTGCATTGGGTTCCAAAGCGTTTTTATGTTCATTGAATTTATTTTGCAGTTGATCTTTCTTAAGAAGTTTTCCTTTAAGTTTCACCACGTGATGTAGAAATATAATTCCTAAAATGCAATCTAAGATGATAAAATATCATTTATTCTTCTTTTTGCAATGAAAATCCTAGCTACTAAGGAAAGAGAAGTGGGATTCTTTCAACATTGAGCAGAGAGCACACACTAGATGCACTGTCCTAAATCAAAATCAACAAGTAGTCTAAATGCAAATGTGCATGTATGTATTTTTTTATGCTTCTTAATGTGTGAATGACAAAAGGAATGCTAAGTACAAATTTGAATTATCTTTTCAAAGCGACAGTACTAACAATTTCTCTTCAAAAGACGAAAAGAAGATAATGACGACACTTTGCAATTTGGAATTGAAAACTACTTTAGACACTTGAAAAACTATTAATTAAAATCATATACAAGAGTAATACTGTAATTGACCATCAAGAATAATAGGATTCTTTTCTTTGACTGAAAATAACACTTGCGACACTTCCAAATCAAAAGACGACAATTCGACTAAGCTACTTCTTTGTAAAGGAGAACTCTAAATGGTGAACAATACATAAAAACATTCACAATACTTTGTACAATGGAGGATGAATAATGAAAAGGAAGGGAGTTTCCATAGTGGCATGTTGATCATAGACAGAAAACTCCTAAATAAAGCTGAAGAGAGTGAAGAAAAACCAAAATCTGGAGGCAGAAACAGTCTTATCTGATCATCGCACCTGTAACACAAGGAAATAGGGATGCATCTCACCTATTGCACATGGTAGGTGCGATGCATCTAGATTGCCAAGAGGAGAAGGTGCAATGGTCTAGGGATGAGACTTTATCTTGGTTTTTGGTCACATTTTGTAGCTTAGTTCAGGGATTTGGGCCGAGCTAATGATAGTCAGTAAAGGCAAATCATAGGGGTTGATATAATGAGGTTACTCGAGCCACCACCAGGGAAATCAGGATGTTTGCA
Organism: Pinus taeda; assembly: GCA_000404065.3. Classification (NCBI taxonomy): domain Eukaryota; kingdom Viridiplantae; phylum Streptophyta; class Pinopsida; order Pinales; family Pinaceae; genus Pinus; species Pinus taeda. The sequence goes on from APFE030390156.1 coordinate 260,514, forward strand.
AATCAATCATTCAATTTATAAACAAAACCTAGAGATAGACTGAAGCAACATTGATCTACTTTGCACTTACATAGCAAATGCAGTTCGATGGCTAGCTGGATTAAGTTTAGGCTCCGTCTGTAGTTTATAAAGCAAACAAATATATACAAGCAAACAAGCTATTCGATCCCTAGTGGAGTTGCCATTTTGTTATCGGGAAATCTAGTGCCTATGCAGAGCTGCTAGTCCCACTAAGATGGGTAGCTATCTTAGAAATAGACAAACTAAATTTATTTTCATTTTCCTTTATGAGAAGTAGATACGAGAGGAGTAAAGAATACCAACCTCAATCTTTTGCTTGGTTGCTTGCTTGTTCCTTATCCCCTCTGATGGATCTTTGCTTCTCCTTACTTGGTTACCCCGCTTCAAAGAGTACCTGTAAAGTCAAAGCAGCATAATACCTTCAAAGTACTAGTATATACAATCATAAACAATATAGGACCAGATATATATTGACCACACAAATGCATATATCATCAAACATACAAGGATGTGGAGGAAACTCAAATAGCTTTACTAATAGAAAGAGTAGAAGAGAGGATTACAACCCATTGATCTAACCCAGCATCATCCTCCCAGCATGAAAGCCCTTACTCACCTCATGAAAATATTAGATCACCCAACACTATGATGTTCCACCAGGAAACTAACAACACTTCCTTACAAGATATAAAATTCCAGCATCCGGATGTCTGAGATGAGGGATCCATATATAGATGTTTGCAGGGGGTGAGTTAGCTTCTTGAATTTTGATTAGTGTCCTTTCTCTGATATTTCTTGGTTCCACTTAGAGATTCATGATCTCTTACTCATCCCTAGGTGAATTCAGAGAGGCAAGTGTCACAGGAGAAGTTTTTGGAAGATTCCATGATCATCCACCTTGCAAACTATCTCTACCATTTGTCTACTCTTGCCCATCACACCCTACAGAAGGGCTTTTCAGTATCCAACACACTTTTTGCATGTGGCAGGTGAGATGCATTGCACCCTTAGCACTGAGCAGTCTGTATGGTCCAGTTTTGACTAGGCTTGAACAGTTTTCCATGGAGAACTTCTGGCAGATGATGTAATCAGCTAACCTTGTTCCCTTAGGGTATAAAACAACAATTTTATGGACTCAGAAGAACATTTTTTATGGACATATATGATTGGGGTTGCAGTGCCCAAATATTTCTATAACACATGTACCATTCTTTCTAGTGAATTTTACTTTCTTTTTTTTTCCTTTATTTCTTTTATTGGAATGTTGTTGTATGAGTCTCCACAACTCATCTAATTCTTTTTCCACTTCACTTCTCATATGTTGAATACTATTCTCCTGCAACTAATTGTGTTCTTGAATAAGAACATTATAATCCCTGTGCCAATAATTTTCCATATACATTTCTCAAATGTACAAATTCCTTCTCCATTGATCCTCTGCAATAATTCCAGTTCCTTCTTCTGGTTTCTCATTCATGACTTCACTACGTCTTACTTCAAATTCCAGTATAACTACAATTATACAAATTTCTTGAAATATTGGAATTTTTCCTGCTTCATTAGGTACTTGGAATATTTCTTCTTCCAGTAACTTCATTTCTACACTCTTAAGGATTATGGCATCATATTTGTCTACATCTGAAATGTTATTTTCAGCATCTTCTTCATCAATAAATCCTTGTAGTGTAATAGTAGTTATGTTACTATCATCTCTTGAATTCATTTCTAGTTAAACACTTCCATACTGTAGATTCAACATCATTCCATATTTTCTGAGACATTCTGATCTCACCCTTCATTAATTCGATCTGATCTTTAGATTCAACTCCTTGGTTAAAATTGACTTCACATTTCATTATTCCTGCATATAAATCTTCATCGGAGTTAATCAATTCATTAAACACAAATATTTTACCTTGTTTCCTCATTATGCCAACACTTCTGACAACTTCTTTCTCTTATTTTTCATCCATGACAACTTTGTTCTCATTCAGTTTGGGATTTACAATTTGATCACTTATTCTTTGGCTTTCTTGTGTCTTCTCCAAAAGAATTGACTTATGCTACAAATCTTCCATCTTGTTTGGAATTTATCCCAATATCTCTGCATGATCTTCACTAACTGCATTGTCTACAATATCTGTCTTTAATCTTCCTTTACTATGGCTTTCTTGAAGGTCAATGATCTTCAATAACTGTTTAACATCTACAAAGTCTTCTATATCAACCTTTAGTAGTTGTTCTCCTTTGGCTTTAGTGTTCAATAGTTTTCTAATTTCTGCATAATTCACTACAACTATGTTCAACAGTTGCCCTTTCCTCTGCATCACAAGATTATGTGAATTCCCTTCTTCTAACGTCTAAAAAATCATATCTTTGCTTTTCCTGTCCCTTATGAAAACATGAATCAATTTTCTTTCTTCAGTGTATCCTACATTTACACACAAAATATTAGTTTCAAAATTATGAGACACCAAGGTCTCCTCAAATAATTTCATAATTAACAATTCCACTTGACTTCCACTTCCTAAATACACCATAAGATTCTCCATTTGGTTTGTATTAGCTCCATCAGTTTTCCTGAGAAAACTCTTTGTTCCATATTCATATGAATGGATCTATTTCTTTCCAAACATTCCTTTGATCTCAATAATTCTTTTTCCATCCTCCTTTTGTCTTATCCTTTGGATGTCATCTAACTGGACATCTTCCTTCACTTTGCTTTAACTTTTCTCCTTATTCTTCATATGACTATGGGTAGTCATATCTTCATTCGTTAATATAAAAGTTTCCAATAACTGTTATTCTTTCCTCAAGTCCACATGACTTGCAAACATACAAAAATAATCAATTTTAAAAATATAATACCTCCCATCCCCTTTTGATGCTTCAAGCACCCATCCTCCATCATAGATATTCTGGATTTCAGTAGATCCTTCTTTCTATGACTCCATTTCTTTGAGTCTCTCCTTCTCTAACAAATAAATATGAATTTGTTCAAGTTCCCTGAACTTGTTGATCAGTTTGCCATTCCACCTTTGTTGCAATAGTTTCCACTTGACCCTTTTCTTCATTCTCCATTTGTATATTTGGTCTTTACTTGTATTTCTTTGTACTACTAGACTATTCTCTTGTTCTTCATTCTACTACCTATTGCTATACTTGTACAATCTAATGCCTTCCTCAAATTCATTATCATTTTGCTGATCATCTCTTTTAAATTGCTAGTTCCTTCCATCTTCATCATGCTAGATTAATACTTTTGTCTCCTTCATGTCATTGAGGAGATAACTTCCATGTTGTTCCTGATCTTTCATCTCACTTTCAAATAACCTCTACTCAATTTCTCTGATTTCAACATCATATTTGTTAATGTTGTCTTCCATACCTGCAGTCACATCATTAACTAAAGAGTCTGAGCATTTACTTAACTCTATAGATTCTAAAGACATGTCATCCTTATCACGCATAGTAACCATAATCTCCTCTTTATCAGGTTCTGAAAGCTTCATTTTTCCTTCGTGTTCCTTGAGAAATCTTTCCAAGAATTCTAATTCCATCTGAAATCTCTCCAACAGTTCATCATAACTTCTATTCTCGGATTCATTCTTTTCCTAGCAATCCTCCTAAGTTATCCTGGTTTCTACACTATCATATTGTAAAGTTTTTTCATCAACTTCATTAAACAAATTCATTTGTTTACCTTCTTGTAATACCACTATGGAATTTTCATTAGACTTCTCGTCTATATCAACCTCATATGACTATTTCACACCAAACAAAATTTCATCGATGAACTTTCTCTACCGCAATAAATCAGCAACTCCTTCCTCCAAAAGGCATTCTCCTTCATAATTCACCTTAAGAGTTTCATTCCTCCTTGCAACAGTTTCACCAGACTGTCCATCATCCTTTGTATATCATGTAAGCATACACAAATTGTGAGAATTAAAATCACAAGACTTCATTGCCTCATCTGCTTCGCTTGTCATCATATCTTCTAATTGTTCTGAACTATGCCAATAGTCCATGAGATCTTCAGTTGATCTCTCATTATGCTCTCAACCCAACATTTCACCTTGTTCTGGTATGAAAATGGAAACTTCCATTTATGCTTCTGCTTCTTTGAGTTCCTCTAGTTCCTCTTGAGCACTCAATATCTGCTCAATCTTTCTCAACTCTTTTGCTATCTCTAAATTCACTTGTCAATTTCTCCTCTTGTAGCCTATGCCACTTTACTCTCCTTCTTATGGTCCAACCATGCTTCTGGTCTTCATCACTTCTCTACATCATCTCCATCAATATTCCAATCTGGAAATCTATCTCAACTCTCTCTTTGTCAAACTCTTCTTAACTCGTCCTCATGCCATTTCCTTTGGCATCTTTCCTTTTGTTGTGGCTTCTTTTCGAACCTTTGCTATGACTATTAGTAGTGATCTTCTTCTCCTCTCCCTTCATGAGATCCTCACTCCTCTACAACAAGCCTCTGCAATAGAAAGTCCTCCTTACTACGATCTTGCCTCAGTAAGCTCTCCTCACTCAGTCTTTTGGAAAGCATGGTCCTCTATCTAGAACCTCCTCTTGAGCAACACCTTTTCTCCTTCTAGGCTTCTACAATATCTCACTCTCTCTTGAGAACAGTTAAGCTGTTCTCTCTATCCAATGTCTTGTTGGATTCTTTAGGTTCACTTCCACGTCAGAGTGCTTTCCTTGCTCTGCTTTTAATAACACATCGTAGCTTCTCTTGTTCTATATTGTTGTAGTCTTCACACTTTCTTATGTTGTCACCTGTGTTGTGAATGGATTTCCTTTGCCTCTTGCATCTGGAATTTCTACTACCCATCACATATGTGTGTCTTCTTTTTATCAGATTAGAATTTGATCCTTCCTTTTGCTTGCATGAATATTTTAACACATATCTTTGTTTTTAATTCCTTCATACAAAATTTCTCTATTCTATTTAACCCCAGTTATTCAATTACTATTTGACTTTGATACAAAAATGACACAGTGGAAACAATGGCTTTCTATAAACCCATAAATGGATCTATAAAACCCAACAATCACCTACCGAACACTGCTTTACATTGAAAACTATGCTTTTTCCTCTTGGAACTCAAAAGCCTTCGCAAAAGGTTAAAAGACAATTCTTTTCCCATTCAGGACCAAAATACCCTTGGAAATGTCAAAAATAAGTTTTTTCCCCTTTTTAAACAAATTCTATATATTATGCTGAAAATCTAGATCTGGATGATTGGATGACTCAGATTGCATCGCAATATCGATGATCAGGGTTCCAATGGTACACAATTATCATCTCTATCCCTCAGCGGAGGTCCGATGCGATATCGCTAATTATTGTCGGCAATTGTAATATACCTGCTTTATGATATACTGCCTTCACTTCAAAACCCTGATGTGATATGTCGCAATTGGAAGTTGTAAGGTTTGACGATCAAGCCTTTGACATGCACCAATCCAACTACATGATGTGATGTATGTGTCAGACCCGATAGGATCCAAAAATCCTGTGCATAAAATTTCAAGCCCGCTTCCTCGAATCTGCTAAGTGTTTAGTGTGATTTCTCTATGTAAATGGCGTTCGGCTATACAAGAAGTAAATACACCAGAGTGATGCTATTTGGTTTCCATGCACCTAATAGCATTCAAACTTCCGCCCATAATAATTTGAAGTCTATATTCTCAATCCAAAGGTGTTTTGTGCCTGGTACTTAATGTATTTTGGATTTTCCACTTGTGGAACCAAAAAATGGAATCAATTCACTAACAGATTTTTTAACACAATATTTCCATTATAAAGTAGGAAAAACACAGAGGCAGTACCAATATGATCTAAATGTGGAGATAAAGAAACCATTCAAGGCCTCCATGGGCCGTTTATATAATAATGCACGCAACACTTATTTATTCACAATAAATCCATTACAGAGTCTCAGCCTTGTCTCAGATTACACAAATAAAGAACTATGTATCAAAGAAATGCAGTCAACAGTTTCTTGCTCTCACTCTACTAACCCCACTCCTCAATCCTCTTTGGCTTGATTCTACAAATTAGTTGCATTTTCCTCCGAAAATACCTATATGCTTACATTACTCTTGAATCCTCTCTCTCCCTTTAGAAAAGAAGGGAAATACATATATTTTCTATCTAACTATTTCCTTCCACAAATGATGGAATTCACTCTATTCCTAGAAATCATATCCTACTTTAACTAATCAATATAGCTAATTGGCTTGATCTCCATGAAGGTAGGATCACTTTGCCATTTATTCCAAATTCAGTTCAGAAGTAGGCAATACTTAACTACTTACATTTATTTTTAAATTTATACAAATTAAAAAACACATTCTTCCTCCAAACATGTATTAGCCACAACATGTGACAATTCCATACAATTCTTGGCTAGGTTTACATGCTCCTACATCAGTGATATGTCAGAGTTCATTGAGTGAATCCCTTGTGATTATAAGAAAAGAGAGAAATTTCTTTTCGGGCACTGTCACTACTGCAGTGAACTATAGCTTCAGGAATGCGAATATAATAGGGAAAACATTGCTTTTGGAACACAAACACAGTAGACAATCGAAGCCTCTCAAAAATTTCCAATAACATGGAGTAATAATGAACTTTGAACACGTCAATACATGGAGTGAGAATTCCTTCGGGAACTTGCCAAAACATAGAGGAATGACCTTTGGAAACAACAATTTACAGAGTAACAATGGGTTTGGGAACTTGCTAACACATAAATAAAAATGACCTTTGGACATGTCGATACACAGAACAACAATGCCACTGGGTAATTTCTAATACATAGTGAACAAAACCCTTCAGGCATGCCAATAAATAATGTAACAACGTTGTTGGACAAAACGTTGGAAAGTGTTGAACACAATGTTGGAGATTCTTGGGCACATTGTTTTTAGTAACATACACTTATGATCGGCCTTGAAGATTTATGTTGTGTATTCATTGATGTCAAGTAGGTGTACAAATTTTTTCATGTAATTAGTAGAGAACCATAATAGTATTAGAATAATTAAAGAATCATTAAAAAAAATATGACTATGACTGTGGTTGCATGGTTGAAGTACCTGGTTGTTACAGATAGTTTATGTTCAGAAGATCAATCAAATTCCCCAACTGAATGCCTATATGGATAAATCATTACAGGAAATTTACAATGGTATATCACACATAGAAACTCTCATAAGTGTTGAACATTTGTTGTAGGCTAAAGCCAATCAGTTTAACTTTGTTGAATAAGTTTAAACATCCATGCCACTTAAAAGGGGAATAAGGAGTGTGTGGTAGAAATGGTTTAACTCCACCATAGTTCAGGATCATCCAATTTTTTGGTTCAATTGAACTATTTAGGGATTGGGAGTGCAGATGCACAAGGATTTGAAAAAAGTGACCTTGAGAACAAAGTTCCATATGATGGTGAAATTACAGTGTCAATTAGGAATTCAACCCTAAAGGGTTTGTTTCAAAGAAACATAGGAATACCGCTCGAACCTAAATTTCCTCTTCATATAGGTTTATGACATAGGAGAAGGAGTTAGTGGGTGCGGTTGTGCTAACTAGTCATGGATGATGACATGGCCCCTAGTGCAGGTTACACGTGGACATAAATTTTAGATTTCTTGGATGGCCAAGTGGGTGAAATCCATGTGACGCGTGGCACCATTTAGAGGAAGCCACATGTTATGGTGATGTCATAATAATGAAACAAGGATTGTCAATTGATGATGTGGTATAACATTGGGAACTGTGCTAGTAGGTTGTGTTTTCAAAATCATCTTTATTTTATGGAATTATTGAGTTCTGTTGGAGTTGGGTAGTTGGATGGAAATATCAGTTATTAAGTAGGTCGGTCTTTGCAATGGTTTTCTCGAGTGTAACAATGGAGAAGGCCTAAACCAAAAATAGGAGGATAAGCACATCATGGCATAAGGAATTGTTCGTAGTTTCAGTTGTATCATAAAATATCCCAAGTCCCAAAGAGGTTGGAAAATTAAGAATTTTGCATCGATATTAGCTATGAAATTAAGTGTTTTTGTTGCATTACTAGACAATGTAGAACTACAAAAAATACAGGATGGGATCCTATTTTTGTGACGATCTGAACCGATATAGAATGCAACTGAAGATTGAGTTGGCTAGTTGGCATAATCACAATTGTATATAAATAATATTTAAATGGATAGATCAGTTGTGGAATTAAATAAAGAGTTTCTTTACATTTGAAGGTGAAGGAATATAGTTTCAAAGGATATATACAACAAACTGCAGTTGATATAAACTAAAAAACAAATACAAGAAAAAAATAATTAATTAAAGTAACTATTGTCAGGCAATGTGTAATGGGAATGAAATGGAAGAGCAACAAAGAAGTGAAGTGTGTGTGTGAGACAACTAGTGTGAGTACATAGTTTGTATAGAACACAAACTAAAAGAAATGGAACCTGATAGTGAGTTTGAAGAAAAACAATGTTATATATTGTGTCTGCATGTGTGGTTGCATTGCGTCTACAAACGCGAAAAGAGATTGTTAAGGAATATGTGTGTTGGAGAAGTTGAAGTGTCTACATGTGAGAAGTGACAAAAAAATTGTAATTAAACTAAATATCACTATTGGAGGTTTCAAATTGAAAATCCAATGAAAGAGTAGAGCTATTTGGTAGTAGTAGCTTGGTGCCTTTGAGCATGTAATTTATTGTTGATCTAAGGGGGTTGGGGCCTCCTGTTCGTGGGTTCTCACAAAAAAAATTGATGTAAACAAAGTGGGTGATTTACATTTACATCATAATAAAATAAATCTTTGGTGGTTTTTCTCCTGGAAGGGTTTCCAAGTTAAAACCCCTCTTTCCATTTGCAAATGCATTTTTGTTGTGTCATTGTTTGGTATTTTTTTAACTAAGAAAATATCTATAATTACTGATTTAGTTATCCCCTTTCAGTAATTCATGATTCCCAACCATTGGTATGTTAAAGGGCTCAATGGAGGCCAATGTATGTTAATTTCTTTGTAGCTAAACATTTGGCGCCAATGATTCTTCTCTAGATTGAATCCTTTGTGGAAAAGAAGTTCTACGATGTTGGGTAATTTATATAAATCAAATGAATGAACAATTTTTATGCAGGAAAAATAATAGAAGATGCAACATTGAAAATTTATTAAGAGCACATTATTTTTGGTGCAGGCGAAAGTTGGATATTTAGAGTGATAGTGCTTGAAAATTCTGTAGAAGTTTTCACTATGGGACCTAGTTTAAAACATAACAATTTGCATTGAAATTGGAGAATATTGGCCCCACACAATAGTTGGGACCATTTGCTTTATAAATTTTGTATAGGAGCTCAATTCTTGACTAGTTGTGGTGAAGACAGTCATGATCTAGCCAGGCACACCTTGTAGTTTGTCAATTTGAGACTTTCGACCAAACCTTTCACCATAGCTTTGTAATTTGGCCCTTACCCTAACCAAGAGTTACAAGAAAATGTTTTGAAGAGCCGACCAACATTGTTAATTTATAGAATAGTTCAACAATTTTTAGAACAATTAATTAAAAATGGATTTTAAAGTTTTTCCTTTTGAATTTGGTTAAATGTAATTTGCAAATAATTTTGATTTGGAGGAAATAGTTAAGTCCGGAATTAGGAAGAACCAAATTAACATCAAAATCACTTCTTCATATATTTTTTAACAAATTTATTCCCTCCTATTATGTTGTTCTGACAAAGACTCTATCCTTTTGGTTTCTTCTAGTTCAAATTTGAGATAGGCAATGGAATTTGCATCCCAATCTGTTGTGTCACTATCGTTCTAGACATTCCACCATATTTCTTAGATATTTATTTCTTTTAATGCACTTATGAGTTCTCCTTAAGAATACAAGTTTTCCTCAATTTCTTCTTCTTCAAACAGGAATAATACTTCACCACTTTCATCATCAATCATACTTTCACCCCCCTCATAATCAATTTCTTCCTTTGAGTACACGTTTTTCCTTTTTACATTTCATCTTTTATTATGATCCTTAGACATGAATTCCACTTCATCGTCACTATCATTCATTTTTTCATAAGGAAATTTAGAAGCATAATCTCTTACTCTTCCACAGTCAAACCATTTAATATACTTTCTAGTTCCCTTCATTGGATTTCTAAAAAACTAGGCCTCTTCTTCATCTAATTCATGATTGAAGTCTTCTTCATTTTCGTGCTTTATTCCTTCTTTAGTTGCTTTAAATGTTTCTTATTGGATTCTTGACTTCTCATTTTCTATCCTTATCTCATATGTATTTAGGGTATCATCAAACATATACTTGTTTAACTTATCCATGTTGTTAGCACTCCTTGATTTCCCTACGCTGAAGAGAGGAACTTAGAGGTAACCACAAACCACTTAGAAGTTGGAATCTAGCCCTTTCAACTTTGGAGAGGGATATATTTGTCTGAAATGTTCAATCACTTGGCTATAGGCTAGGTATGGTGCTCAGTAGGGTATAAGTTTTAAAGGTTTTCTTGGAGAAAAGAATATAGATCCATTTGGCATGGAGTCATGTTAAGTTAATTCTGTTTCTAGTGACAGGATGAAGAGATGAGGGTTATTCTAGAGGGGAAAGGTAGAAAATTATAGTTCCGTAATCAAATTAATTTAATGTACGAGTGTGAGTATAATAATGGTGAAAAAAAATTCAGAGCATCAAACTATAGGATGAATTCTAAATGTTGTTTTAGGAAGAAAACATAGATTATTTGGCAAACTATATTAGAGAATTTTAAAATGAATTCTGATATAAATTTTGGTTGAACCAAACATGAAAAAATACATTCATGGAATGGAAATAACATAATGAAAATTTACAACTTGTAAAAAACACAACACCATCAAGAGCTGACACAGGAATCCTTGTAAATCACACCTCTCTCTTTCATTCGCTGGAAAGTCAAAATTACAATACTCGCAATGTTGTTTCTTCTCAAACCTCACCAACACTTTTCACTATGATATTTACACAAATATATATATATATATATTATATATATATTTTATATATAATATATATATATATTATATATATATATATATATATATATATATATATATATATATAATATATATATTATATATATATATCATATATCGAAGGAATTAGTTTTCCACCTAGTATAACCAAATTTCCCAATGGAGAAATGGTAATTAGCTAGATGCAATGAATATAGACCTACTATGCTAAAAACTAGGAAGTGCTTTACCTAATGTAGTCCTTAAATTAATGTATAACGAAAACCTTAAATATTTAAAATGATGTATATATTAAACATCATATGGCTCTAGGACTCTTTTCATCATCTTGAAAATCAGTTTTGGAAGCTTTGGAGATGAATTTGATGGTCATACAGTTGACTATCCAAAAGCACAACATAAATGCAGAACAACTATATTTTTTTAATATCTCCTAACAAACAAGATGGATTGAGAAATTTTCTTTTACAGAAAGTTAATATCATTATAACACTTCTCCACAAAAGTTCGTAGCCAAATCTAACTCACAGATATAGATAAATTCCAAAAATGACGTATATGGTGGTGGCTCATTTCTAAAAAACTATTAAGCATTTTGAGTTGAAATTAAGTGACATTATTCATATCATATCCATCGATATACTTTAAAATGGTTATGGAAAATAGGTACATTTTTTAAGAGGTATGACAAAAATAGGGTGACTGTGTGAAAGCACAACACTCCAATCTTATACTATCTCCGACCATCATATTACATGATGAGGGTACTGGGATGGCATGGAACGGTCCATACAACGTTTCAAACCCATGAGAAAAATTATAGGCCATACACAAACCTTCAAGTCCCAAACCTTCTTCTTGCGGCAGAAGCACAGGGCAATTGCACAATGTACCAACATCTTCATGACTTGAGCAATCATGACCCTAGACTCTCTTAACCCGATATTTTAGGAAATCAATGACCACTTCTCATTATTTCTCATTCATTGGTAATATAATGATACTAATCACATGACCTGACATTATTTAAGGACTAAGGACTTGATCTCCAAGAGATCATAGCAAAAACTCTACAAATTTATCAACATAATCAAAAGACTAATTTTGACTTTTATTACTATAACATAGGACTCTAACACATGTATGATGACTCTTCAATGATCGACACCTTGGGATTGAACCTTTAAGGAAGTGATATTAATATTTTTCAAAAAATGTCAACTTCCTTAACTTCTTCATTGAGAGATATGATAGATTTGACAATATTTTCAACTCAAAAGAAATACGAACATATATTCCTCTTCTATTTTCAAATTTTCAAACTGAAACGTATAATTTTGTAGCTTGGCTGCATTCACATTCTTCCTCCCTTCATAATGATTTCTAATCTTGTTCCATAAATTATGCGCAGATTTGCAATGCATTACTTTGAAATTTTTTGTATGTGCTAAGCCACTTAATATGGCATGTTTAGTTATTGCATTGGATTTATAGAGAGTCTAACTAGTTGTATCAGTGGAAGGAGTAGAAAGAACTTTATATTAATTATCACCATAAGATTCACAAACATCTATACCCAAGGATATGATGTGATTTTTACCCCTTATATTCCAAAGAGCATATTTGGTTCCATAGAAATGTGGATGCTTTCTTTATGATCTGATACAAGTCATGGTATATTGAGAAATGTAGCAAGAAAGGCTCAATTTGGCTTAGCCTTATTCAAATTGAGAAAATTTGAAATTTCGACATCAAAAAACAACCTAGAGGCATTTAACTGAGATGACATGGATTTTTTCACTTAGTTAGCTTAGTAAATTTGAGTTATATGGCTTCAAGCTTATTTATGCATGTGTGATTGCTAATTTATAACAATCTGATTTAGTTATTTCTAGTTTTCCTCAGTGAAATAGTTGTAAGAGTTAGTAGAACTATTTGGAGGTCATTTGTGTAGTGAGACAACAATGTAACTGAGAGATCATCCAATTAATTGATGAATCATCCAATACTAGCTCATGCATTCAACGAATTCAAATTTCTAAGTTTTGGTGGATATTCCAAGGTAGTGTCACACCAGTTGTAAACTATTGTTGAATGTACATGTGTTGCATGCAATCAATGATCAATCCTTGGGAATTATGAAATCATTTTGGAGGAAATTCTTAAAGAATAGGGGCTAATTTCCTCAAGATTTTTGCAAAGAAATATGGGCATTGGTGAGAAGATATTTTTTTAAGTGTTGGCTAGAGCTTTCTCATTGAGCTAGAGAACAATTATTCTTTTGCATGTTGAGGTTAGAGTCGGAGATAGAAATTGTAATAGTTTCTCAATTCATTGATTAATTAAAACATGCTTGAGTGGTTTTTTCCAGATGGGCTCCCCTTAGTATCAATGTGTGTTTATGGTTTTTCTTATTGCATGTCTATGCATGTCTCACTAAATTTTAAATTTCATTCTGTAGATCAGTATAATAGAATTATGTCCCTTGATCTTAGATTAAATTTCTTTATTTGCAACCCTATAAAACATCTACATGGTATTAGAGTAGGATTCAAATTAGAGTAAGAATTTCAATGTTGATCCTCAAGAGGTCTGAATTTGCAACTTCAATATAGCAGGACTTCCTTAGAGTTGGGAAAATGGCCTTCAATGGATTGAGATTAGGGTATGCCTTGGAAGAAATCTCGAATTTCATTAAATTGAAGGAGCACATGGAGGAAATGCTTGATGACAATGGATTTTGTGATTATATCAAGACAAATATTCCAAAAATAGGATCAATTGAAGCCCATAACCTAACCTAATGGAAGAAACATATAGGTAAGGAAAGGAGAATAATCCTAGAGGGAGTGATATACCATAGTGTCTAGAATCTCCATGGAAAGGAGACATCGTTTCCCATGTGGAAGGAACTAACTAAGCTATTCAAAAATAGAAGTGGCCATAGAAAATTGGCTGTGACATTCAAACTCTGAAACATTAATATGCATAAAAATGATACTATTCTGTAGTACCTCAACATATTTAGACAAGTTCAAAATGAAATTGGAGGGTTTGGTGTGAATTTTGCAGAAGATGAATTAGTGAGACAAGTTCTTCTAGGCGTTCCAAAATCCTATCACAAATACCAAGACTTTGTGAATGGAAGGGAAAAAATGCCAAATTGGGAATGCTTTGGTCTGCTTTTCTATAAGAAAAAAATCAAGAGAAATTCGAGAGATGGAGGTTTATCCAAGGGATATGATGAAGATGAGTTTTCATTGCTTGGGAAGGGAAATAAGGGAAAAGGGAAAAAATATCAAACCAAACCAGATTCTAGCTAAAAGGGCAAGAAGAAAGACTTTTCCAAAATAAAATGCTTCAATTTTCATGAATTCGGGTATTAGGCTACAATGTGTCCACACAAAAAGTCTAGCAAGAAGAGCTTAGGAGGAACAATATGTGAAGCATTGGATTCATAGTTTAGGTTAGACTTCACCGTGATCACATGCATGGAAAACACTTTGATGGGGAGTGTTAGGTACTTGGGATCAAGTGCGTCATTCAACCTAACAAACTGTAAAGACTTGTTTAGTGACATGGAGGAGAAATATCTCCATATTCATATTAAGCTTGGGGATGACAGAAGGTATAATGGTAACAATATTGGTACAATAACCTTTAAGAGGGAGTAGGGATCCCCTCTTCACCTCATATCTATAGAAGTTTTGGAAGATCGCGGCTATAAAGTTATTTTCAGTAAAGGGAAATACTTTCTAAGACGCATAGCTATTGGGAAGGTGAAGCAAATTGGAGTTTGTGTGAAGAAGCTATACACACATGATGTAAAATATTGTGCTTCATTAAACAGTAAGGCAATGAAAGTGCAGAGTCAAGATGTTGGTGAACGATGATAGAGAAGACTTGTCATTTGCCCCATATCACCCTTAAAATTATGCAACAAATAACCACTAACCTCCCTAAAGGATCATTAGGGAAGTAGGATGTCTGTAGGGATTGTACCTTGTGGAAATATGTAAAATACACATTCCATTATTTTCATTGATGATTTCTCAAGAAAGTGTTGGATATTATTCATGTAGAAGAAGTATGAGAGATTTTCAAATTTTATTGATTTGGAGGGTATAGTTGAGAAAAATACCGACAAGAAGGTGAAGGCTCTCAGGAGAGACAATGGAGGTGAGAATATTTCTAATACTTTAAGGACTTTTTTGCCAAATAGGGAATTTTAAGAGAGATAATAGCTCCCCACAATCCACAACAAAATGGGGTAGCTGAGAGAAATAAATGAAACATTGTGGGAGCTGCGAGAGCTATCCTAGATGAACAAGGCCTTCCACTGCATTTGTGGGTAGAGGCATGTAACATAACATTCTACTTGAAGAACCATAATCCTCATTAGATTCTTGGTATGATTACACTAGACGAGGCCTTCTTTGGGATAAATTTAGATGTGTCTCATTTGAAAATTTTTGGAGACTCTGTTTACTACCGTGTCTCCAAGGATTCAAGGAAGAAACTTGAGCTGACAATAGAGTTATGAGTTTTTGTGGGTTACACTGAAAATACATATAATTACTGGGTGTACTTACCTTCCATCGGAATGAGAGTTGTGTAGAGGGATGTAAAGTTTGATGAGGAGAAAACAATGAGATGCTCTCTTCATAGGGAGCTTCAAATTCCACTAGAAGAGGAGATTTTAGCTCCAAAGGAGGATCACTATGATGTTTTGAAAAAGGCAAAAATTGAGGAGAAGAGATGAGGCAAAGTGGAGACATCCAATCAAGTTAAATTATCTAGATAAGGTAGAAAAAGAACTAGGGAAGCTAAAATATTGGTGCAGAATGTCAGGGAGAATGTTTGAGCTCCTTCAAATTTGCGTAGGCAAAGCAGGTCACCTTAGAGGCACACTGGCTCCATGGATCTAATGACTGATCTTATAGAGACAGAGCCACCCTCTTTTGAGGAATCATTTAAGAAACAAGTTTGGGTGAATGAAATGGTGTAAGAATATGAATCCATCATAAAGAGTGGTGTATTGGAGGTGACCCCAAGACCGACAAAAAAATTAGTTGTGGGTTTGAAATGGATCTTCAAAGTTAATCATGCAACATATGGAAACGTAGAGAAGTATATGGCCAAATTTGTGACCAAAGGATTCTATCATGTTAAGGGAATTTAATATGAGGAAACGTTTGCTCATGTAGCAAGGTATTCATACATTATATCAATTCTTTCATTGGTTTTGCAGATTGGGTGGAATATGCACCAGATAGATGTAGAAACAAAATTTCTCAATGGTGTTATTAAACAGGAAGTGTACATAGAACAACCAAAATGTTTTTAGATATTTGATTGAGAGTCTCATGTGTGGAGACTTAGGCGAGCATTATACAGTCTCAAGCAAGCACCCCGAGCTTGGTACACATTGATTGATAATGTTCTCACCAGATTAGGCTTCAAAACAAGTGAAGCATATGCAAACCTATATCATATTTTGGTAGTAGGTAAATTTCTTATTATTTCTTTATATGTTGTTGATTTAATATTGACAGGTGATGAGTAGTTGATGAGATCTTTCAAGAAGGACCTTGCAAGGGAATTTGAGATGAAAGACATGGGTCTCATGTAGTAATTACTTGGGTTGTAAGTATGGTAAGGTGATGGGGAATTGTTTGTATCTCAAGGAAAGTATGCCACTGAGATACTGCAAATATTTCACATGAAGAGTTGTAATCCCATGGAGACACTTCTAGCGACCAACTGGAGGAACGTGAATGCCACTTCATGAGAAGAGGTTGACAATTCACTGATGATAGTGGGTTCAATGATGTATCATGTGAAAACATGATAAGATATATGCAATGAATTCAACCAATTGATCCTAGCAATGATTAGGCTGACGAAATTGTATTGGAAGGTAGCAGATCATGTTTTACGGTCCCTTAGATGCACTACCCAGTATGGAATATGGTAAAAATGGAAAAAGTGAGTGAATTTGCATGGCTTAACATATGTGGATTAGGAAGGGATTCCATATAACAAAAGGAGTACATTGAGTGAAATTTTAATTGTTTGGTCTATAGAAATTTTTTGGTAGAGCAGGAAGTAGAGGTCTATGGTTCTCAACTGAAGTGAGGTTGAATACATGGCTACAAGTCAAAAAACATCTTAGGTAATTTGGATGAGCAAGATACTTGTGGGACTGTTTGGTTAGGAGATGTATCGAATTTTAATCTATTAGGATAATCATAGCTGCATTAATCTCTCTGTGAATATAGTATTTCACGGTTGATCCAAGCATATAAATATATGGTATCATCATTTCTGGGACTATGTGCAGAGGAAGATAATGTTTTTACAATACATTCCAACTGAGGATCAAGATGCTGACATGTTCAGAAAGGCTATGCCAAGAAGGAATTTAAAATTCCATATATGTAGGATAGGGGTGGTTGATAATCCATTTCTTACTAAGAGGGAGTGTTGACAAGTGTAGCAAGAAAGGCTCAATTTGGCTTCGCCTTGGTCAAATCAAGAAGATTTGAAATTTCCACACCAGCAAACAGCTTGGAGGTAGTTAACTAAGGTGACATGGATATTCTCAGTCAGTTACCTTATTAAATTCGAGTTGATGGCTTGGAGTTTAGATATGCATCTATTATTACTAATTTATGGTAATCTAATTAATTTATTTCTATTTGTACTACGTCAAACTAGTTCTAACAGTTAATATAACTAGTTGGAGGTCAGTTGTGTAGGGGGACAAGAGTCTAACTTAGCGATTATCCAGTTAACTAATAAATCTATTATCACCGAGTAATTTCCCAAAGTTAAAGAAAGATATCATTGGCGTAACCACAAATCAATCTTTTAGGCTTAGGCTCTAGCCAAGCTAAATCCAGAGAGGGCTCTCTCTTTATAATTTAGCTTTATTTGTTTAGATATTAGGCTAGTTATGAAAGTTCAAGGGCGGTTTTGATTTTTAATGTTGGGTGGTGGAATTCGTGGAGTAGATGGATAGAGCTAGGTCTTCAAGCCATTGGGCTATGGTGTCAACAAGTGGATAGCATAATTGGATCAGATCATTAAAGGGAATGTTCACAAGGTAGGCTAGCAAAGAAAAAGGAAAATCTTTGGACCTAATCGGTGAAGTGATTCTAACCAGGGTGAAAGGGAACTTGAGAATCCTTCAATCAGGATCAAAATGAAGAACATAGGGTGATCATGAACAAAGGGAAATTAAGAATACTTTGCTGTAGACTAGGAAAGAAACTACAAAATCTAAGGAGTAGTTAAGAATTCCCTAGCTAAGATAGTTTAGGAGAAAACATTCACAATTTAAAACAGTCAACAAAGAGTGCATTCAAGAAATTTCTAAAATATCATTTCTTGTTATAAATGTCAATTTTTAGAAATTTACACAAAATATTATGGAAACAACATAAGGAAAATAACATGGAACATAAGAGAATACTTATTTGTATTTCACTTTACACAAGAAACCTGTAAAATATCTAATATTTATTACGTGATCCACTGAGCCAATCAAGTCATTGGTACAATAGAACTATGATTGGAAAGAAAATTTCTATAGAAAAGTCTTCAAATCCACCCAAAATACTTCAAATGAAGAAGGATTTATACAAATTGTAAATTGAACTTTCTTCAAAAAATATTAAGATTGGTTTTTCAAATGTCTCCAACTATTTTACATTAATATAGCCTAAATAGAGGACAATCCAAATTAATGAATCTATTTGGAACTATGTTTATGGATGGAGGGCGACAAAGAAGACAATGTCCAATTTGATAACAACTCTTAATTGATGATGAGGCATCCAAGTCACTAACTGCATCCTTTCTTTCTACATTTTGCCCTAGAAATTATGCAAAATTAGGGTTCATTGATACCTTTTTATATCTCAATGCGAGAAAGATATGTAAAAAGTGAAAGAGGTTATTGTAGATAAGTATGTGTTTGAGATAAATATCTCTTAGTTTCCCAAAATTCAGCTCCAAATGGTCACGATATTATCTTCAAAAAGATGTCAAAAACAAGACTTTGCATAGTCTAAAAACTAGCTATGAATACATGCACTTATCTAACGTTTGGTAATACTTGTGTAAAATATGAGACAGGTTTTTATAGACAAGGATCTTAGGAACACAAACCTCCTCCCATTTCTCAAAATGCATCTTAGGTTGGCCGAACTAGTTTCTGAAAAAATACGACTTAAACAGGAAATTTCTAAAGAATGTACCATTTCCGCTCTAATTTCATCTTTAAACCTTAAATTTCTTTTAACTGTCATTCACTTTTACTTCGGATGAAACTCATTGTTACTAGTGAAAGTGTTTTCATCTCTGTTTAACCCTTACTACCTCCATGTTTACTTTTACTGTTTACTGTTTACTGCTTTGCTTTTTCATCTATCTTCATTTCGACATGAACTTGTATGCTTTGTAACTCTCTTCCTGCTATTTGTTTTCATGGTAGTTTCTTTTCTTGACTTGGTCTTCAATCTGATACTCTTTAACCCTAATACACTTTGACTATTCTTTACTATTTCCTTTTACATTCAATGTATATTTTAGGTTTTTAGTGTCTATTTCAATAGTAAATAATTTAATTTCATGTTTCCTCTGCTTGTCCTTTAACTATATGTTTTATTTTCCATCTTTGTTTGAATAGTTTTGATAAAAATCTTAGAGTAAACATATCTTATGACTAGTATTAAGACTGTTTATCCAAGACCGTGCTATTTTGATCACCTATAACATAAAACGAACTATTAGGAAAATGTTAGGTTGCTAGGCAGGGTCATTAATGGCTTTATTGAGCTTTATAGGTCTATGGAGTGAGTCCAAAGTGCTTTTGGGAGGTAAACCATGCTTGAATTAGTTAGCAGAGGCTTCAGGTGGTGCAAAAAGGTTACACAGTGTTTTACTACACAAACAGGTGAAAACGAGCAAAACTGGGTGTTCTTGTTTAAACGGGTAAAGGTTTGCTTTCTTTGAATTTTGGCTCAAAGTGAACAGTAGACAGTTTTGTCATTTAGCGAGATGGCAGTAAGCGGTTTATTTTGCATTGCTTTTGTGAGCTTAGTGGTATTCAGGATGGATTGCCTGATTCCATTCATTGAATGACACGTAGCATCGAGGGTCAGGGGGAAAGCCATTCAATCGGGCAGTTAAATAGAAGACATCAAGCACAACCAATATGATTACGAGCCGTTGGATATAGGGGGGGGATGATCAGCGGTGATTGGGAGGTGAAGTTGCGTGGGGGTAAATGATGAGAATTAATGGGGGATTTGGGGATTTTTAATTATGGTGGTTTTGGGATTAGTTTAAGGACTAATCCTGGGTTAGGGGATCTGACCAGTCCATAATAAGGGATTAGGGACCAAGGGCGGGGTTTTAATGTATTTTGTGGGATATGTGGTAGTACTATAGTTTATAAATAAACTAAGGGGTGGGGTTAATTTATATAAGGAAGTTAAATATATACTGGAAAATGAGTTTTTCGTGATGTTTATATATTTAATTAAAAACGTTAATATGGGGTGAGATGAGCAAAAGAGTGTTTCTACATAGGTATGCGAAATCTTATGCATGTTCCATACAATTAGTACTCAACATAAATGTATTTTGTGGGTTTTGCACCTAAAACATGTTTATAGAGGGGTTTTCCTAGGAAAGAGAACTTAACCTTAGGAAAAGCGGTTTTGTGAGGGGAATGAATGATTTATAAAGGAATTTAACACCTTTCCTCACTAAGTCATCAAGCTGAGGGTCAGTTCCACCAAAAGTCAAAGAAATGCTTTGAGCTTCTTTGACTTAAAGAACAATAGGTATTAACATTTTTATTGTGAAACGGAAGTTAGTGAGTGTCATAGGGGTTAAAATGAATGGGGGGATGTTAAATAGATCACATTGTGAACCATTTCCTTTCCTTTGTCCTCTACTTATGCATATTGGAAATACTCATTTAAAACAATGACATAAGTGCTTTGATGTAATCATATGATATTTCTGCAACCTTCCTACTAGTTACCCAATTACTCATCCTACCATTTTTTCTTCACTTTATTAGGGTGCATTTAGGCTAGCAAACCCTTATCAATATTTCTCGTTTCTTTAAAAAATAATCTATCTAATTCTAACCTTATATCATGCAAGGGCTTAGATTAAACTAACGACCTCCTTTTATTTACTCTACTTATCTAATGATCTGCCAAGATTAAACAGTTTGGTCATATTTTATTCTCTAACAATCAACATGAAATTTAAAGCATGGGATAATCAAGATTTAATAGTTTGATTACCATGGATTGTGGCATGAATACCAAACTATGCACAATATTTATTATGCATCAAAGTAAATAGTAGTGGAATTTTGACTTGCAAACTTTCATGGTCTTTTGCTTTTGGGGTTCATATTTTTCACTCTTTTGGACCTTTTCTTGCTCTTTTTTGTCCTTTGATTTTTCTTTTAGGACATACTCTCTTTTCATCTTTTACCTTATTAATATGGAAAACATTTGCAGAAAGCAAAGGTATGTACAATATTACAAGCTTAACCTTAGTCATTCAAAATTATGACTCCTATTGGTATAGGACCTAATGCTGGCTCCACGTGGCGATGGAATTTCCTTGTGAAATGTCAAGAACACCCTAGACTAGTAGCCTAATCCATTGGGCCAATCCCACACATGTATATGATTTTCTGTATAGTATTTCTAACTAAAAATTTTGAATTAAAAATACACCCTTTTTTGCAAACTGAAATCTAATCTAACATAAACTTGCTGTTGAAAACTGAATTTATTGAAATTGAAATCCTACCTACTTACTCTAATCAACATTCTGATTGCTCGTTAGGTAAAATAAAATAGCCAATCCAACCATTCAAGCATCATATACAATCATGAATTTTGTTGCTTGTGCTTATTTGTGATTAAATCTAAGATTCTAAAGCCTATTATAAACTTGTCAACAAATGAGGAGATAAGGAAATACTCAATCTCCTTTGTTGACTCTAGAAACTATACGAAAGGATCTTCCAAAATATACACACTATTTTTGAACTAATTTAAGCAATTGTACATCTGTTGTGGATGGCCTCCATGCCATGAAACTAAAATATCACTTTCACCTTTATCACCCCGCATATTTTCAAACAAGCTTTCTGATGATATTTTTTTTGATTGAAATGTTTGACTGATGAAACCTTTATCATCTTGCTTCTAAATCTGATTGTTAGTTAATGAAGAAAAAATTTAATTGCATTTGCTATCCAACACAATAGTTATGGGATCATGAAAAACTTGGAAGGATTGTTGTGAATTATTACTCATAGGTTTGAGTGGAACTTCATAGATTTCTCCAAGCTGCTCATCCTTTTCTTTAGAGACATTATACCACATTTCCTTTCAAAATTGAAATCATTCAAAACAAAGAGGGAAAGAAGCTTCACTTATTTCCAATTTTTCAGCACTTTCTTCTTCACTTTCATAGCTGATATGGATCAAAAAATCATTGTTGTCAAGCTGTTGAAACTCAATTTCCTTATTCCCCAAATTAGCTTCTGATTGCTCTGTAAAGTTAGCTTGGATTTGAAGAACATAATTATCGTCATACTGATCATATTTGGGCAAATCATCAAAAGAAGTAATGCCATCAAACATACACATTAGATTGGGATGTTTCTCCTCCACATATTCCTTTATGAATCTATCTTCTAATCTAAGGTAGTTGGAATTAGTAGGAATTTGTTCATGATTGTCAATCTCTTCTTGTTGAGGAATAAATGTGTCATGGTGATTTTGAGTGAAAAGTTCATATTTCGTGGTGATTTTCTGCATCCTTTCCTCTGTTTTCTTCCTCAAAATTTCGAGTTTTCCCTCTTTTTATTCTTTCAACTTTTCTCCTCTAATTTGCAAATTAACTTCTACATCTACTGCAATGTTCTAAATCTATTCCAGTGTTGAGGAGTTTGTTTCTCTCAGCTAAAATTCTATCTCTGGATCAAATGCTTTTGGGTAATGCAAAAGGGATGAATCAGGGGGAGGTCTTATATTTGATGGCATTGAATAATAGGCTTGATTAAATCTATTTGAAAATTGTTGTATTATTTGATTTGGCTGTCTTTTTAACTGATTATATCCTTGTTGAATTGAGGCTTATGTGATCCATAATAGTTATAAGTAGAACTTCGGCATAAATCACATATAGAAAGACCTTTGTCGACGCTTTTCGAACCAACTAGTGTGGTTCATCTTTAGGACTAGTTGAAGAGACAGTTCTAGCTTCACATGTTAAATAGTCCGAGGACCAGAGTCAAAAAGTCAATTAGATAATTTCAAGGAAGATGAGATTATATATATATCAATATATATATATATTATATATATTAAATTATGAAATAATTTTAGATGGTGTTTACGTTATTATTTAATTAAAAGATATAATTTAATATTAAAAAATGTAATTTTAAATAGGAATTAGTTAAAAAGAAGACCTAACTATTTTATACAAATCATTAAAAATATAAAGAAAAAATTGATAGTTAGTTAGAATATCTATAAATTGGAATGAGAAAAAATAATAAATAATATAATTAATAATTAAAACAAATAAATTAAAACAAAATAAAAATAAAAATAAAAAACAATAAAAAATATATTAAATAAAATAAAGTAAAATAAATAAATTTAATTAAAATAAACATAAAGTAAAAATAAATAATTTAATTAAGAATAAAGTTTGAGGTAAAAAAAAAAAAAAAATTAATGAGAAAAAATAAAAAATAAAAAATTTAAAAATAAAATATAATAATAATAATAAATAAATAAAATACATACATATAATAATAATAGATTAATAATAAAATAAACAAAAGATTAAAAATAAATAAATAAAAATATAAAAAATAAATAAACAAAAATAAAAATAAACAAATAAATAATATATATATTATATATATATATATATTATATATTAGTTACGATTATAAGTACTAATATCCATCAGGGACAAAAAATGAGCGACCCGAAATAAAAAGAAGGAGAAAGACCGAAAAAATCCAGAGCAAGAAGGATAAACCCTAGAAGGCTCCAAGGGAACAACGAAAGTGAGAAAGATTAAAATTAGGCAAATTATTGTAGAAAAAAATAAAATTTAACAAATCTTATTTTTAAGAGTAACATGGAAAATTAGTCCATACTGTGAACTTTATTTCCTAAATTTTTTCTTGATGGAAACTAGCTTTAGATAAAATGGCTTTAATAATCTAAAGCAAAACTACAATTATTAATCCTACTCCTACTAACTAATTAACACTTACTAATAAGAAAGGAAGGGAAGAAATGAGAAAATTAGGGAATAGTCATAGTTAGTAACAAAGAATAAAAAATATTGATTGTGAAAAAAAAGCATGGTCTTTATCAAGTTTATTTTAAACTCTCAATATCTTCATTATCTCAGGGAAAATATTATAAATAATAACTTCATTATCCCATGGGCTTCCCAAGTGTGAGAATCTAGGGCTAAATACCACTATATAAAAACTCAAATGTGTGTCACTATTTTTTATCATTAATACTACTAACTCTACTTGAAATTCTACATCAACACCAAGTATTCACAACTGCGGGTCTAACAAGAACATTCTACACGAATCAAGCCATAAATCATAAAGTGTAAACAACACAACTAAGCTAAAAAAGTAAGAAATTATACCCATTGATATTGAAATATGAAATATGAGATACATGTATACTTTATAGCTACCTATAATCTAAGCATTGTGTTATCAATGCTCCAAATCACTTGAACCAACATGCAAACAATAAGGGGTGAATCACACCTAATGGTTGATTTTCCACTGCCTTTATAGGTATGCCCTCCTGCCCCTCCCACCAAGCAAAGTTCAAGCTCAATGAGGTAAGGAAATCACAAACTCATAATGACCCTCAAGAATCAAACCTAATGTACTCAAGAGTAAACTAAAATGCTTACAACAATTCAACATAGGCGTCATGGAAAGGTTTCTAGACTTGCAACACCTTGAAATCTCATGGGATTATGACATGCAAGGGTCTTGCTACCACCCTCAACTAGGGACTACAACCACGATAGTGGTCGCCCCATTCAAGCAAGGATCTTACTATCATCTTCAATTGTTGATCATAATAATAACAATAATGTCATTTTCCATCCAGCGAATGCAACCACCTTTATAGGTGTTGCCCCATTAAAGAGGGGTTGAAGCTCAATAAGGTAAGGAAATCACAAAGTCACGACGACTCTTAAGAACCCAACCTAATGTACTTAAGAATAAACCAAACATGCTTACAATGAATTCAAACTAGGTGTGGTGGAAATGCTCCTAGACTTGCAACACCTTGAAATCCCACAATATTATGGCATGCAAGGGTCTTACTACCACCTTCAACTGGTGATCACAACCATGATAGAAATACCCCTACACTTAAGCAAGGGCCTTAACACCATCATCAATTGGTGATCATAACCACAGCAATAGTGGAATTTTCCACCCAACTAATGTAACCACCTTCGTATGTGCTGCCCCTTAAGTTGGGTTCAAGCTTAATGAGGTAAGGAAATCACAAAATCATAATAACTCTCAATAAGCTAACCTAATGTACCAAGAACAAATCGACCATGCTAATAAGAATTCAACCTAGGTGTGGTGGAGAGGCTCGTAGACTTACAACACCTTGAAATTCCATGTGATTATTGCATGCAAGGGTCTTACTACCACCTTAAACTAGTGATCATAACCATGATAGAATCCCCTCCCCCCCATCTGCCATTCAAGCAAGGATCTTACTATCATCTTCAATTGATGATCACAACCACAACCATAGTGACATCCTACAATTTGGGGCAAAAGGAAAATAATTACAAGCAACCAAGTTCACTGAACCTCAATACCCCCTCATGTTATACTCCTACCCCTTAATTAAAACATACTTGGTTGGCACATGCATGGTTCTACTCAACTCACTAATATCATAATATGAGTGCATCAACAATATTAAGTTCTCTAGATCCTTTTCCCATTAGGCCAACCCTCAATAATCAATACACAACCAATTTAATAATTTCAAAACAAGTAACATCCTTGCATCATCCAAATTGGATCATTATAATGTTTTTTATCCAACTCAATGCTTTAAAAGTGAGAAAAGTGGAGGAATAAACTCACGGGACCGTTTTTGCTGGCATAACCCAATTTGGAAAAACAAGGTTTCAAACCTTCAGGGAGAGTTTTGAGGCATTAAACAATGTTTTTTTTTTTTTTTGGAGAGCGGGGAGGGGGGGTGCGGGGGGGGGGGAACTTTGCCGCTTTATCGCAACACATTTTCATGTTGTTCTACACACATAGACCTTTCCAACAACACAATAATTGTGTCAATTAGAGTCTGTATGCGAAAGTTATGCCACTTAGAAGTTGACCTTCATCTTGTCATCACCATAAATTGAGAGGATGCCATGTCAATCCCCAATATTCATTGAAAATGGGCTAGCCACATGATTATGATGTAGAGGACTCTAGAAGAGTCTATATTGTAGCTCTGGTTAAGAGTTGAGATAGTCAAACCTGACCATGAGTAGGCTATCGGGTTGTGATATAACCAGAGCACTAGGAGGAAAAATGATTCCATTCTTTCGAGAGCATTTTTTCCATAGCTAAGCAAAAATAGCTAAGAGGGATAGGAGGTAGAACACATAGGGAGGATTCGTGCACTGTCGCAGCCCATGGGCCACAGACCATACTTCTTTGTGCGCACAACCATATTTCCATTCAAAGAAAGTGAGAGGAGCGACCTCACCTTCCAATTGGTTTTTTCTCTCGAAAAGGTTTCCTAGGGCATATCTTGCGTCAAATGTGTATGAGGTTTTATTTTTCCGTTCTATATTTTTTGCATAATTTTTTTATTCTCATGCATACACTATTAATAGTAAATCTACATATCCAAAAATCTAATAAAACTGTAAGAGTGTAGAATTTCAGATTTAAAATATAATATTATCAAAACTATTGTGATGAACTATCGAATGAAATATCCATAGATAATTTACTTTGTTTCCCCTAGATAATTTACAAATCATTACAAGATTCCTCTCTGTTTGCCCTACTTATGCAAAGGCAAATTTGGACTTTACAGTTTCCATGCAAATTTGGACTTTAAAGTTTCCATGCAAATTTAGACTTGAGAGTGAATTTACAGTTTCCCATATAAGGTTAACATGGAATACAACCATTCTCTCCCATTAACTTTGGAACTCATTTTCGCAACTTTAGCCTTTTCTAAGTGGTGTATCGTTTCATTCACACCATTGCTTATTGCTTCTCATGATTGGTGGTGTTTCGTGAATGTTTGGTTTATTCCACAATAAACGAACAACAATCATAAACCTGAACGAAGGCCACATAGTGGCAATGTGTGAAAAATAAGCAGTAACTCTGGTTTAATAATGGATTATATCTTTATTGTTTTTATTGTTCATTTCATTTTCCTGGTTACTACAATATTTCCTTGGCTATAGAATATTTAAGTGGCTGGATGATGTTACTGTAACTTTATACTGGGCTATAGAATATTGAAGTGGCAGGATGATGTTACTGTAATTATGTTGTTGAATTGGATATAAGAATGATCTGCAAGTCGAACATGAACATCTCGTGACACAGGAATTGACTTTTATGAAAGGGATTGACAGTGAGAACCAAATGCTCTTTTTCCGATCGTTAGAAGTCCCAAAATCTTTAACTAACGTATGAGATCGAGATGTGTACATAGCCGACAGCTGGTTTTCGATCTGCTCTGTTTGCTAAAATGTCGTTGGATACATTAGCATGTTTTCAGCTCACAGTTCCTTAACCGTCTGAGGTAATATGACTTTCGCTGGATGTATTCACCTCACAGACCCTTAACCGTCTCAGAGATAATATGGCTTTCATTCATAGGTTTGTAGCCTTCTACTATTCACAGATAGCGTTTCTATTTGTCAAAGAGCTACACAAACTTTAAAATTCTGCAGTGATTCAAGGTGGCCAAGTCATTCATGGCATTCCCTCAAATATTGAATATCTTACTGCAATGGCAGTTACGGTCCGGCCACGCTTTTCTTTGGCCGCTTTCAAATTTAAAAATCAAAAGCATTTCTTCATGTATTCTGTCACTCGGAATATCCATCAAGCCACATCGACTATTGAGTACCAGCTCACGCAGACACCCGTCTGTGAATCACACATCCCTAACTTAAACTATGTAAGTAGGGATTCCAAATATGCTTTGATCTTGCAGAAGTGTAACAGCATAAAAGAGCTGAAACAAGCACATACCCAATTGATTATCAATGGTTTTGAGCATAATACCTTTTTGGGAACCAAGCTTGTGAGCATGTATGGTACGTGCTTCAGTTCAGAGGATGCGCGCCTACTGTTTGACAGATTGCCGGAGTCAAATATTTTCTTATGGAATGCCATGATTAGAGGGTATGCCATAAATGGGTTTTCTGATGGGGTTCTTCAACTGTACCACAGAATGCCCATGGAAGGCATATATCCAGATAATTTCACTTTCCCCTTCGTGCTGAAAGCGTGCGCCAGCCTTTCGGCTCTGCAAAAGGGTAAGGAGATTCATTGTCGTATAATAACAAGTCGTCTTGAATCGGATGTTATTGTGGGTACCGCGCTTATAGACATGTATGGTAAATGCAGGGAAATTAGGAATGCACGCCAAGTGTTTGACAAAATGTCTGAACGAGATGTAGTTTCGTGGAATGCCATGATTGCTGGTTATGCTCAGAATGGGCATGCCGAAGAGGCATTGGTACTCTTTCGTCAGATGAGAATGACAGACGTCCAGGAAAACGCGGTGACTGTCATGAGTGTGATCCCGGCCTGTTCTGATTTAGGAGATCTTCAACTGGGTAAGTGTATCCATGGTTACACAATTAGAGGTGGGCTTAAATTGGACGTTTCTGTCGGGAGTGCACTTATAGACATGTATAGCAATTGTGGGAATGTGGAGATGGCATGGCAGTTATTTGATGAAATGTCTCAAAGAAATGTGGTCTCATGGCGTGCAATGATTGGAGGGTATGTGTGGAATGGATATGCACACGAGGCCTTGGCACTCTTCTTGCAAATGCAAATTGCTGAGGTGAAACCTAATGCAGTTACATTGATTTGTGCTCTTGAGGCATGTGCTCAACTAACAACGGTGCAACAGGGGAAGGAAATCCACTGTTGCATTTTGAAAAACGGCTCTGAGGCAAACGTATCGGTCGGGACTGCCCTCTTGACTATGTACGTGAAATGTGGGTACATAGAGATTGCACGCCGTTTGTTTGACCAAATGCCTAGTAAAGATGTAGTGGCATGGAGCGCAATGATTTCAGGGTATACCCAAAATGGATATGCTAGTGAGGCTTTGGTGTTGTTTCGCCAAATGCAAGTGAAGCCTAATCGGGTTACTGTGGTGAGCGTTCTTCCTGCGTGTGCTGACTTAGCAGACCTGAAAGAGGGTAAACGTATCCATGATTACATTATAGAAAATGGATTTGAGTCGGATGTTTCGGTGGGGACTGCTCTTGTAGCGATGTATGCAAATTGTAGGTGTATAGAGCAGGCACTACAATTATTTGACAAAATGCCCAAAAAAGACGTGGTTGCGTGGAATGCAATGATTGCAGCGTGTGCCCAAAATGGATATGCAAGTGAGGCTTTGGAATTGCTTTATCAGATGCAAGCGGCAGGTGTGCAATGCGACGTCGTTACCATGGTGAGTGTACTGCCAGCGTGTGCCCATTTAGCGGAACTTCATCAAGGAGAGTTGGTCCATGAATATGCAATTAGAAATGGCTTTGAATCAGATGTCTCTTTGAAGAATGCCCTCGTAGACATGTATGCCAAATGTGGGGGTATAGAGAAAGCCTACCAATTGTTTAAAAAAAATTCCAGTAGAGACAATGTCTCGTGGAATGCAATGATTGCGGGGTTTGCTCAAAATGGACTTGCTGTTGATGCCTTGGAACATTTTCGTCAAATGCAAATGACAGATGTAATGCCGGACTTGGCAACCATGGTGAGTGTGCTTCCTGCTTGTGCCTATTTAGCGGCTCTGAAAGAAGGCACGTGGATCCATGCATACATTATAAGAAGAGGATTTGAGTTCGACATCTCTGTAAGCAATGCCCTGATAGATATGTATGCCAAATGTGGAGAATTAGGCTTTGCGTGCCAATTGTTTGATAACATGTCTGAAAAAAATGTCATATCTTGGAATGCAATGATTGCAGCGTATGGGATGCATGGGCATGGCGAGCATGCCCTCGAAATTTTATCCCAGATGCAGCAGATTGGCATGAAGCCAGACCACACCACATTCATCAGTATCTTGTCTGCATGTAGACATGCTGGCCTCGTGGATGAGGGTTGGCAATGTTTTGTTTGCATGAGTCAAGATTATCTCATCACACCCAAGTCAGAGCACTATGCATGCATGGTTGATCTTCTTGGTCGTTCTGGACGTTTGAATGAAGCACTAGAGATTATAGAAAAGATGCCATTAGAGCCAGATGCGAGTGTCTGGGGGGCCTTGCTTAATGCCTGCAGAATCCACTGCAATATTGAGCTTGGAGAATATTCGTCAAAGCGCTTAATTCAGTTGGAGCCTGAAAACCCTGCACATTATATTCAGTTGTCTAATATCTATGCCACTGCTGGAAAGTGGGATGGTGCAATAAAGGCAAGAACAACGTTGAGTGTCCGGGGGTTGAAGAAGACTCCAGGATGCAGCTGGATTGAAATGAAAAACGGGG
Source organism: Pinus taeda (assembly GCA_000404065.3). Classification (NCBI taxonomy): domain Eukaryota; kingdom Viridiplantae; phylum Streptophyta; class Pinopsida; order Pinales; family Pinaceae; genus Pinus; species Pinus taeda. The sequence goes on from APFE030390156.1 coordinate 291,458, forward strand.
TTCATTCATTCCTTGTAGGAGACAGATCACACCCACAATCAGAGGAAATCTATGCAATGCTGGAAAACTTGGCTGCACAGATAAAAGAGGCAGGGTATGCACCGGATACAAGCTTTGTACTGCATAGTGTGGAAGAAGAGGAGAAGGAAAATAGCCTCTGCAGTCACAGTGAGAAGCTGGCAATTGCTTTTGGTCTTATTAACACCAGCCCTGGGACATGCATTCGAATAACCAAGAATCTTCGAGTATGTGGTGACTGCCACAATGCTACTAAATTCATCTCAAAGATTGTCGAGCGAGAAATTATTGTGAGGGATACAAATCGTTTCCATCATTTCAAGGATGGGCTGTGTTCATGTGGGGATTACTGGTGATGCTGATGAAAAAAAAAGTCAATGTTAATAAGGATATAAAAGCGTCTAATAATCACAATGTCTATACTATAATGCAGTGTGTCGGAAGTCCAAATCTATACATAACATCGAAAGCACCGATGTTTATTGCTCATTGATTATATCATCCGATCTTGTATGAGATGCATTAATTAAATTCCCAATATAATCACTTTTGTGGGCTGGGACATAGCCACCATGTTATGTACGTCTCATGACGAAGCATAAAGTCTTAAACTTGTTGGGGGAAATTTTGTCGCTGAGGATCAGATGATAAGTTTTCTGAGGGAAGGTAATGGATTCACAATAAGTACACGTTATGAAGAAGTGTCGAAAGTAGAATGACTATTTATTGGGGGGATCAGTGGATGTTTAAACTTTATACCGATGTGAGGGGGTTATGGTGATTGTATCTCTTCATATCCTCTGTTATTGAGAACTGACTCTTTCAGTGTCACGTCGTAAATGTAGTCCTTTGAATGGTTTCTGACTTGCCAGAATATAATGCAGATTTGACAGTGAAACTTTTTACCCATCGAGGGGGGGTGGAGGGTGGGTTTCTCCACTCTATTCTCAGTGTCCATTTCAGTGCTTGTCAGTTTTCTGTGCATTTATTGTTGGGCTGTTTTAGGCATATTTAACTGCAAGTTTCCTGCCCATTTTAATTATTTTAACCACTTTAACGGGTTCGGGATTTTGATAGCTATTCTGTATGCAATTATCAATATATCTATGATGAACATGCTATGAAGTACCCCCCTCTTGTGTTTGGTCACCGATTCAAATGCAGTCGAGTGAAGATACGAAAGCTGAAAGCAGACTGAAATTCATTACAGTTAATTTGCACCATCTTACTTATCATTATTTTTGTGGTATTTTGGGTCAACTTTGGTGTGGACCGTTGCTATCTCAGAGCTTGAAAAAAAATATGTAAGCACTAGGGGCGTTTCTTGAATATTGTTGTAGCTTTATGATTCATGAACTATTGATACTCTTAACTCTGTCCCCACTTTGTTATGTGCTTCTGTAATATCTATTCAACCAGGCATGGAGAATCTTGTGTATGTATATTCTCTCTACTTTTCTAGCACATTTAGCATTGCTGTGAAATTACATCTGTTTTTTGAAAACCTTGCAAGTAGTTCAAGAGGCTACTGCAACTCATATTCAACATGTCAATTCAATCCAGGCATCAAATTTGCAACCTTCATAACCCTTAAAGGGCTCATTTATTGTTACCTTACATATGAAGGGCAATATTCAACCATTCATTCTTACCTCAAGTATTTAATTTAATCAAGTCCACTACCCTTCACTTTACCTTACAATTAAATATGTATTATCTATTATAACAGTTACATAGATAGGATGGATAGATTGTATTAAATTTTCCACGAAACCAGATAACCATATGGGATGACAAAGTTTACATTCCTTGTGCCATGTTTCAAGAGATTAAAATAACGAATTATAATTACTAGAGCTAGTGGTGTGATGGCAGGATCCAAATAATGGACTTGGTCTATCATCTGTTTCAGCTCCCCTTCACTCCATATGAAGGACTAGCTGCCCCATTGACTCTCTTTTAACCATCTGCTTCTTGTTTGCATTATTTTCTTGCTAACTTGTTGCATCTCTCACTAGGGCCTCCCAAACCAATGATTCTCCATCTATGATATGTAAATTCAACCTCTCCATGATTTGCAAGCATGTTGATATGTTGTACAATGCGAGAGAAATGATTGCCTTGTTTTTAGCTCCTCTTTTCACATGCTGGGCATAACCTTTCCTCTCATGACCCCTCGGGTTGTTTCCATCTTACTATTTCTTAGTTTAGCATGTGTGTGTTGGTTCATAGTTGTGTCATTGCTTGTTTTTCGTGCTGTGAATTGTTAACTTTCACGTAGTATTGCAGGTTGATCTCCGTCTTTTTATTTTGTTGTTTTTTTTTGTCCATTTTCCTTTCCTATAACATTTTTGTATGTGACTTCTCGATATTTTTATATTTGTGAGGCACCTTTTTTTATATGTTAAATATTTTTGTTAAAACATATAATTATAAGGTTACATATGCAATGAGAACTTTTTTTTAACAGAACCTTGAATGTATATTGATTTAAAAACACTATACAAAAGGCACAGTGCAGCTTACATCATGCATCTTGCTTCTTCATTTTTCCAGGAGAACGGCTACATTCTGGTTTCTAGTAGGACTATTTCCACTTGCATCATCCTTCCCTCGATAGCAGGAAATATGTTCAAAACTAGATCATGAGTAGGCTCTAAAAAAGACTCCTAAGGCAGACCAAAATTTGCAAAACATCCTGATTGCTTACATGTCCATTTCAGCGTATGGAACCCCTTCCCTTTTCCAACTTCCTCGGTACTATTGAGGCTTGTATTGCTTCCATCTTCTTGAGCTTCCTCCCAATTGCTCTGCATGTATGGCAACTTATCCATCAGTCTCGGATCCAACCTCTGCATCTTGTTTCCTTGTTGACTACTGCAAAGTTTCTCATTGAGCATTCTTAAAGACCACCTTCCCATCTGAATGTTAAACTGTATTGTCCATTTGCTGTTCATTCTGGCCTCCCCCCACATCACAACAATAATATGAATTTATGAACTACCCCACTGACTGACAGATACAACATGGTCTTTACTCTGGGATCCATATTAACATTCAGACGTTCTTGTCTTCCACTGGTTTGTTGGAATTCCCTTTGACAGTCTGCATCACTTGAGATTGCGAACAGACCTCCCACTTCTAATCTTGTAAATGAAATTGGGAGCAAAAATTCCCAGCTTGCTCTGTTCAGTCCCCAACAATATACTCGACCAATAAATGCCTTTAATTTTGTATTGGCCAATTGTTGTTGATTCCCAATCAATGGCCCAAGCCGACTTGATTTCACCATGGCTCACCTAAGCATCAGTATAGGTTTGAAACTTTTTATTTATCCACGAGGACACGCATATGATCTCACTCTCAAAGATAGAAGTGCAATAACATATACACTACAAAAAGAGTCAAAACAACAATTACCATAGAAGGAGTCCCTCTTTGAGAGAAGCTGAAGGGATTTGTTCCTTCCCTTTCCAGATTATGACAATATAGAGACCAATAGGATGGATTTTTCTCATGTTGATCCCTTGATGTATCACCCAGTCGACAAGTTCTTTGTGACCGCAACTCAAACTTAATTGGAGAGGATACACATTGGAATTGAGCATAGTCTGACTTCGGCAATAGCTTTCTCCAAAAGGAGATGCTCAAGGATTCCCAGATCAAACTCTCTCATACTCTATCTACAGACTAGTTACACGATATAAGTGTTGAGAAATCGGGGGGTTTGTAGTTTAAATTAGATTTCTCTTTCTTTGATAAGTGCTTGTGAAATTTGTTGGTTTCTTATTAATTTAATTATGTTTTTCTTCATCAAACAATTATCAAATGTAAAAACATGAAGATCAAAGTACACAAGAAACACAAGATATAGGTCCCAAGCCAAGGCAAAACCCCTCCAAGGGGAAAACCGGGAAAAATTCTCTTCTTATAGAATCATATCAAAATGAGATATCTAACCATGACCATCCTTCTAGATGCCAAGTCAAATCCTCCTTTAGCACAACAAATCCATCAACAACAAGAGACTAACAACAAATCTTCAACAAGAGATAAGACAAGGCAGAACTTCCACAAACCCTTCAACCATTTCAGACTTCGGCCCTCCTTCTGCGAAAATTCAAAATCAATCCAATGGATTGTATGTCCAAATGAGCTCCATCCTCCCTTTACTTATATTGTCCAGAGGGATTCAAATAGACATGCCCTTTGGGGCAAAATCAACTTGATAGGTAGGTCGACTTGGCATCTAGAGGGGTTTTTGACCCAAATTACATATTTAAAAATTATTTTTCTTTTTTCTTTACGATAGGTCCAAATATGACTTTGACACTTTGACTTAACAAATCCTAGAAACATGAAGAACATGTTTATCTAATAAAATAATAATTTCTTGAACATAAAATAGATGCTTGAAAAATAGTTTTTTGTTTTTTGTTTTTGACATAAAATATATAATGACATGAGTATAAAGATAATTATGAAGACTGAACCTAGTTACATTTTCTAACACTCCTTAACTGGGGAGATATTCATGATTCCATAATCGATATAAGGATACTTCTCAAATTGAAATATTCTCATAAGAAGTGTCAGATTGATAAGTCATTTTTAAGCATCAACATTATAATCAACATTGTCAAATAACAACATAACAAGGCCTTGACTAACAAGCTCTAACTCTCCACAAGATTAGAGCACAATGCTAGGAGGCATACATATGGACACCTCAACCTCTCAAGGCACATACCCCATTCGTATGTTCACTAGGTATGTCCTTCCAGGACTATTCATATCTTGGATTCTGAATCCCCAAAGAACATTAGTCCTCTTCGACCACTCTTGTCTTGGATACCCTGTCCAATCCTCAAAGAGTGTTGGTCCACAAGACTACTTCCTATCTTGGATTCCAATCCTCAAGGAGTGCCAATCCTAGATGCTTATGCAATCCTCCATTCTCCCTCCTAGTGTGATACACTAGACATACGACGATTAGTCTTGATCTAGTGCATGACACATATGGAGAATATGGTGTCCACCATCACTCCCTCTCAACCGGGGAGGAGGTCCTTACTCCTCCTCAAATATGAAGGATATTTCTTACTCCCTCTCAATCAAGGAGACATCATCACAATTCTTAGCTAGTCTCATACTTTATCAATGCATCAGCTACTTGTTTTTATGTGGAGATCCTAGTGGTACCTGCAAATACTCTTATCTCGCAATACATCATATCAGGGCTTCAACCTTCTCTCACATTTCATCTTCATAACAAGGTTTCTCGGTTCCTAGCAACATCATGTCATATCAAACTTCGAACTTCCTGGATCTTGTCAATCATCAAACAACATTGTCATCAACTGGTTCATTTGTTATCTTCGAGGAGCTGAGCTTTTGCACAATTGCTAGCACATGTCTTCTTCCTTCATGACAAAGTTCCGCCTCATATTCGTCAAAGATTCATTTCAGCTTTCCAATATCAATTCTACTTTCATGCTTATCAAGTCATCAATAGCGTTGTTCACTCAATCCAAGTGCTTTCATATCAAATTAAGCAATTGTCCGTACAACATCATTTAGTAAGCTCTTTTTCCAGCTTCTTCACATATTTTTGCAATATGTCTACCAAGGAGCCAAGTCATATCCGAGCATATCATAAATATCAAAGTTGTCAAATTGTAATATCCTCTAGTTAGAGTGTCATGTCAAATTTTGCTACTTGCTCCATCTGAAGTCAACATTTCTTTGCATGTTCTATCTTCATATTGCAATACGGTTCTGCTTCATGCTTTCATTCATCAATGTGTTTCTGGAATGAACTCATTGACTGGAAGCTACAATATCATATCCATCAGGATCCTTATAAATCCCTCTTTCCATCATGCTCAACAATGACATTATCCAGGAGTCATCATCAAGCGTGAGTCTTGCTTTACTTTGTTCTTCCATCCTTCTCATCTCGCTTCCACAATTTTAACAACCTTCATCCTGCAATTCTCACCAGCAATTACAACCAAACAAATATACAAAGGCAAGAGAATGATGTCAATCCTGTCAATTTAGGGTTTCCATAATTTCTCAAAAGTGTACTTCTAGGGTTCTAGATACAAGCCTAAGATATTCCTTGATCTAACCCTTATTAGTGTTTTTACTTTTAGCGGAGACACCTAGTCTTAGGGTTTTGACTTCAAGCCCTAGGTTTTATGTCAACTCAATTTTGTTGGGCTTTATACCCTAGATTATCCTTTCAAAAAGATCATTTAGCCTTGCAAACCCAAGATACCATTTTTTAAGAGCTAGGGATTCCTTAGAGGGAACAATAAGTTAGGGTTAGGGTTTAGATCCTCAAGAACTTAAAAAATATGCAAAGGATCAACTATAAAACCCTAGGAACCCCTTTAACTATATCTATGTAGACCCTTTCAAATGTTTATTACCATAATCTAGACACAACATGAAATGCACATAAAAATTGTACACACCTTTGCGATATTACCATACCTTCTTCTTTGCAAAGATTTGGTTCTTCTTCATATGTCAACACCTCTTTAAGTGTTTATCTTCAACGCAGGTGCTTCGACTTTTCCGAATATTGAGCCTTCAATGGGCTACTAGCTTCGTCATTAGTTGATATATATTGATTTCACCTAGGAATGTTTCTCTTATTCGTAACACAAGGATGAACTTAATTCTTTGGTTTATTTGTGCTCCAAGTATTTTAGATTCCATTGATTTTTAAGTTCCTTTTGAACAGGTTGGCTTCATGATAAAATTCAACCTCATTATAAGAAGTCATATGGCTTCTGTCAAAATGAAGTCATTATCTTGTTGGATAACTGATATGCTATATATATTCTGCAAATCATAGTCATGTTTGATTGTTGTATAATCATCGTCATGTTTCCAAGTCAAACATAAAGATCAGGTCACTATCATATGCCTCCAAATTGTTGTCATGTCGATAATTTTTCTCAAGTTGCAAGCCACAAAGCTATAGTTGCGAATCGTAGAGATACACAGAGGCATATAAAGATAATGGTGAACCATCTAACGAGCCAAAACCACAAGAGTCTGTGCAATCTGTAGAATGATAGCTATTCAGAGATTGGATGTGACTCATTGTAATATGCTAGCCAAAGTATGCAATTCACATGTACTTTCATAGATTTTGTTGATTTGGGGTAACATCGAATGTGTTGTAGGCTTGAAAATTGGTGGAGAGACTAAAGCACATGAGATCTCGAAGACCCAGAAATGGTTTTGGTAGAATCTAACTAGTTTGGGAGATATTAAAATAATTAATATTTTTAATGGAGTCCCTAAGTCTAAACTGAGGGAAAATAAAATATTAATGTGAATTAATATAAAACTGAGTTAGAATGGTTCAAAAGTTACGAATCAAGCCAGATCTAATCTTAGCCTTTGATTAAGGACTTAATCTCGACCGTTGAATTGTCAACAAGAAAAGTATAAGAAGAGGCTTGAGGATCAGTTGGAGAACACATTGATTTGATCAAGAATTTGATTTTCTGCGGTAGGGCTCGCTGAGGAAATCGAAGGAGTGATCAGAGTTGCAGCTAAGGGGTAGTGAATACAGTAGCAGAGAGGCAGAGATAGTACCGGGAGCATCAGCGCAAAAGTCGGGAGAGGCTTGATGCAAAGCCAGCTAGAGGCTATGCAGAGGCAGCTAGAGGCCACGCAAAGGCAACCAGGAGCTGCGCAGAGCTTGAGGAGGGCTAGCGTGGGAGACGTAGAGGCTCCAGAGGCTGATGTAGAGCCCCGAGAGGTTGACACTGGGCCAAATAGGCTGACGTTGGGCCAGAGAGGCTGACGTACACCCTAGAGGCTGACGCTGGGAGATTTTGTGGGGCAAATTGGAGATGATATATGTCTCCAACTGAGAGGTACTACTACCGAGGGCATTCTCTGTTGGGTGAGCCATTTCTGGCACTTAGGTTGTATTATGAAACTGTTTAATAATAAAACCCTCTGAATAGTTGCACCGGTTTTCCCGCATTGGGTTTTTCCAGGGACATTAGTCCAAAAACAACGGTGTCACTTGTGTGCTTGTTTACTTTCAGTTGATGATTTGTATGTGTTGATATTGTACTTGTATTTATTTTCAGTATTTACATGGTAAATAACTTGTTAAGTAATTGAACAAGTAGGAAGAAATAAATCAAATAATACAAAAAGAATTTCTAACGGGTTAAACTTAGAAATTCTAACATGGTATCAAAGCGTGGTTGCAGATCACAGGATAACTAAGGCATCAGCCGAGCATAGTAGTAGCAGCAGAACACAGTTGTCTCGAGTGACAAAAGTTGTTCCTAGCAGAAAGCAGCAAGGAAGGGGTGACGCAGAGTGCCTGTGTCATCAGTTCGAGCCAGGAGGAGGATCATCGAGTGGCAGAGAGGAGTAGACCTAACCTATGCAGTGCCCGATCATCTTTCTTAGCTAGGAAGGATTGACGTTGTGGCCAGGAGGTGTAGATTTTGCCAATGCCAGGATTGCATACAAAATGAAGTATGAATCCCAATTCGTCCCCAAATTTCCCACTCACAGTGACAATAAGAAGTTGCTTGCCTTCTCATCACTTGGAAAGATTGAAATTCTCTTTCCTTAAGGCAACAAAAGACTCAAGGAGTTTCAAGAATATTAAATTCCTCCTTGCCACTTGTTGACTTGTATGCTTATTCATTTTTCCGTTGTAGTTGTCATGGCCACTTCCTAGGCTTTAGGAGGGTTGCTTTGTTTCAATGGGACTTTTCGTTGAAGCCAAGGTAGGGGGGAATACTCCCTTACTCCTTACTATTGCATATCATCTTTATTCATGGTGGTGCCCAAATTTTCCATTTGATTCGGTACCATGTTTCGGTCCCTTAAAACATGAAAACATTTTTTGACCAACCTTTGGTTCTAGAGTCTTTTATATTTTGAAAGAGATTTCTCAACCTCAATTCTGGAGGAAGAGAGTCATCAAATAAATGATAGATTAGAGTTGCAGAATCCCCAATGATTAGCACTTTTTGAGCTCCCAATTTTCTTAATTGAACTAGACCTTGATACATTGCATATGCCTTTGCCATATTATTTGTGGTTGTGCCCAAGCCCTGAGCTAATTTGTATTCATCTTTGCTCACAAAGTGATAAATCACTCCTGCCACCCCTAGGTTTCCTTTGGATGCTCTATCAAAAAACATAATAAATTATGTTTGAGCTAAGATCCACTTGGGAAATTCCTCCTTGGACATTTTTGTGTTTCCATTTTTCCTTTGGTAGGAAATTCTTTGACTTACCTTTAACTGTGTTAAGGTCTCTCATCCAAAGTTGTTATATTTCATCAAGATCATCACTTTCTTGGTCTCTATTTTATTTTTCTTTGAAAGATTCCCATAGCAAAGCAACAATTCCCCCAATTGTTTACATGTTATCCCCTTGGTCTTGGAAAATTGCCTTGTTCCTCGCAAGCCATATCTTCCAATATAATTTTTTTGGAAGAGATCCCCACACTCTCTTCAAGAGATTTTTGCCTTTAAAGGTTCCTTGATAGGCTCTCTCCCAATCACCCAACAACTCTTGAATTTGAGAAGGCCATGTAACTCTTGACCAAAAATTGGAAAGAATGATCTGGCATATTGATTTGGTGTAAGGGTAGCAGAGGAAAATATGGTCTATGTTCTCTTGTTCCTGCTTACACATAACACACCATGATGAGGGCCCCAAGATTCATCTTTTTAATAAGTTCTGTATAGTGAGGATCCTTTTATGCGAAAGAGGCCAGCTAAAGATATTAATCTTGTGCAAAGAGTCGAGACACCAAATTTTGATCCAAAACTTGTTGGTCATGGGACAAGCTACAAAGAGGTGAAGGAATTCATAACCTTTTTGAATCGAATATTCTTCCTTCCCTCAACCTCTTGCATCCTCCTATTGCAAATCGATTGTAGTGTTTCCTACTAATAGAGCTCCATAACTCTACATGTGCCATGTAGGGGAAGAGGGATTTCTCCACAATTCCATCATATCCATTGACCAACTTGGGACCAAAAAGAGACATCATAAAGCACTAGTTTCCCTTGATCGTTGAGCCACTCATGCAATGACCTCCATGAAGCATAACGACACAATGGTGGAGTGCTAAAAATACCGGCCTTCCAAAAATCAATATTTTTTCCATTCCTAGGGATCCATGTTAATTTATTTTTGATGAGAGGGATTTAAGCTGCAACCATCTTCCAGATGTATGGTCCTCCTCTCTTTGAGGGGATGCGAAGAATAATTTATTCCTTTAATCCCCCCAAATATATCTTGTGAAGAACCTGTTTCCACAAATCATATGAGCCAATTACCAACCGCCACACCAACTTTTCTCCCAATGCCACATTCACAATTATAGGATCTTTGATTCTCGAACCCCCCATGACTTTGGGAAGTCTAACATTCCTCCAATTGATAAGTTGGAATTTTTTGTTCTTCGTTTTGCCACCCTCATAGAGAAATTTGCTGATAATTTGAACCATTAGCTGTCTAACTGAGATGGGGGATAGCATTGGCGAAAATTGATTTAAAGGGAGGACTAATAAAACTGATTTTATGAGCACCAAACATCCAATTGGGTTGAGCCATTGTGCCACCCATTGCTTAATCTTGATTTTGTATTTGTCTAAAGCGCGAGCCCGTGAGGGATGATGGAAGGGATTCAAACAAATAGGCATGCCCAAATATTAGAAATCTGTCCACAAATTGTTCCTAGATACTCCTAGAATTCTTGAAATTCTTCCATGAAGAGTCATGCTTATATTCCAAGAGTAAGTTTGGCTCTTGAGCTCATTTACTAAACCTCTCTAAAAACTAACAAAATTTTCAAAAACCAATTTAAATCTTGAGGCAATAATGGTAGAGCCTAGAGGCACCTCCCAACAAGATATATCATCAACCAACTTGGCATGGTTGATACTTTTAACCCCTTCTACAGATCTTATACCAGACATTGAATTTATCTATTTTGTATACTCCAACTTTCTACTCCAAGATGTGGAAAAATCCAGTAGGGCAACAATATAGGATTTTAATTTAATTGATTTCTCTTATTATGACATTATCTTGTGATCTTTCATTATTAGTTCTTCTTCCAATTTATTGTGTTCTTGTCCTCAAGAATAATGCCAATCAATAAACAAAGGAGGACACAAGATGTAAGCACACAACTAGGTAAAAACCCCTAGGTAGGGGAAAACCCAGTCAAGAACTCTTCCTTCGGTAGATTCAAATAAAAGTGAGACAACCAAGAACTTTGACACCAACTTTTACCCCTCCATCCATTGAGCTGATCAAATGCAAATTCCTCCTGCAATTCAATCTTTGTTCTGCAACAATTTTTTCCTACAATAGAGTCATAATGCTGTAATAACTTCGACCTATAATAGACCTTTAGCCTTGCAATGATAACCTTCAACAATAGCTTCAACCTTCAATGATGACCTTCCACCTACAGTGGTAAACTCTTCTCTTAAGACTTCTTCTTCAGATCACAAAGACTATTATCTTCCAAATGAGTCAAGTTTACTATGGTATATATAGTTGTTTCTGCATATAAATTGAACCGACATGAATGGTTGATAGGCCGACTCATAGAAGATCAAAATAGAACCAATTTTGAGGCTGAATTGAGTTTTTAATGGATGGAGGGTTCAACATGACTAAGATAAATTATCCCAGGAAGGGTTTACATAATAAATTTGACTCAAAAAATCCTAGAGCACTCAATGGGTGCTTTGACCTATTGAACATTGACCCAAGCATGAAGCCCATGCTTTAATAAGTCAATTTATTTAATAATAAAATTTTCTTTTGACAAATATCATGACTCAAGTACAATTACAAAAACTGACACTAGTTACATTCTTCAACACTCCCTCTTAACTAGGGAAGTATTCATAATTGCATACATATGAAAGGACATGGAAGATATCAAAATGAAATGAACTACAAAGAGTTCTAAACACTTAGTGCTATGGACTAGATACCTAACTAGAGTAATATATGCGGGTGGAATAAGATGCAATCAAGCTTTTAGCCACTCTAGATACCAGCGGGCTTACTTGCTAACCATCAACCCATGGATCTAGGTGTGTATCCAATGTCAGAGCTCCATGACCAACGCCACCCTCCATCTTCAGGATCTAGACATCAACACATAGGTTGACCAAATGTCTTCCAAACATCTTGCCATTAGATGCTTCATCTCTCGTTATCAAACTAAATCAAATATATCCATTTGTCCAAGCATGCTTCCCAAGTGTTCATTCTTCTTATGGAGGGATTTACATGTACAAACACAACCCTAATCAGTAATAAACTTTCAAATATGTATACAAGTAAACTAAAACCTTCAAGGTCCTCAATCATTTTGATGTTTCTTATATCGTCATCAAATACATCTTATCGAAAGCTTTCCTCTTTCATGTCTTCAACAACACCAAATATAACCTCAAATACTTCTGTATGCAACTCAATGAATCACAAACATTTATTTATAGTACTTTTGCTTACTTCAAAGTATTCATTGCCATAATATGCCCTCCCTCTTAACTCGGGAGATATACCCTTTCTTCTATCCAGGTTCCCTCTTAACTTGGAGAGATTAATAGCTTTCTTCCTTTTATAACATTGAAGAAAATTCAACCTCTTCAATGCTTCATTATTTCTTATGGCATCAAGGTCATCTTTGTAGGAATTTATAGGGTAAGTTCCTCAGATAGAACACCAAAGGACACTGCTCACAAACAAATCACAAATCAATACACCAGTGTTCTTGACATGGTTAAAACCCTCAAAGAGGGAAACAGTCTATGGCCTGAGCCAACGCAGCCACTTCAGGAAATTTATTAATAAAAGAATGAAAATTTACATAAGCTTCTCTCATAAACGGTCACCCTACAAATGACTCTCCTTGCTCTTTAAATAGAGATCATGGACCAATCAGGTGTTAATCCACGGATCAAGTGTCGGTAATACCAAGGAGAGAATGAACTGTCGGATCACCTCATGTCTAGAACATATCATGACCGTCGAGTTGTAAGTTACAAAAGTACATAGTAAAGAAACACACTTTACCTGACTCTACACTAGACCAAGTTATACTTAACTATTTCCTGTGTCGGAATATCCTAACATCCCCCCTTAAGAACAACTTGGGATAGGATTGAAGGATGTACAAATATGACACAATAGGAGAAGGAAGGAGGCATTAGAACCTATTCCCCCTTAGTGACAACTTCCTGAACTCCAACCATAAATCGAAGCTTAGTAAACTTTGCCTCTGTGAGAGCCTTTGTAAAGATGTCTGCAACTTGATCATTGGTTGAACAATATTGCACTTCAAGAACATGGTCAGGAATGAGCTTTCTGATGAAGTGCATGTGTAGTTCAATGTGTTTGCTGCACTGATGTTGGATTGGATCTTTGCATAGTTGAATGGCACTTTGATTATCACATCAAAGTGTAGTCAGATGTTGCTGCTAAAAGCCAAACTCTAACAGGATCTGACGAAGCCACGGGGCTTTCTTACTAGCTTCTATGGCACCACGATACTCTGCGTCCACTGAAGAGAGAGAAATGGCACTTTGTTTCTTTCCAGCCCATGTAATAGGTCCAGAACCAAGAGTGAACACATAACCTGCAGTAGACTTCCGATCATCAGGATCACCAACCCAATCGGAATCCGTGAAACCAACCAATAGAGGAGATGCTTCTGCACTATAATGAATCCCAAAGTGAACTGTACGTCGAACATAACGAAGTATTCTTTTAGCTGCTTTCCAATGACTTTCATGTGGGTTTTGCATAAATCGGGAAATAAGGCCAACAACAAAGGAAAGGTCAGGACGAGTATGGGTCAAATACAAAATTTTGCCTACAAGCTGACGGTATAAGGTAGCATCAACTTCAGGGAAAGTACAAGTGACTAAAAGTTTGGCTCCAGACTGAAAAGGAGAAGGGGTTGGCTTAGAGTCTTCCATGTGAAAGTGGCGTAGAAGATCACAAGAATACTTGGACTGGGAAAGGGAAATACCTTCCTTGGATTGCAAGACTTGAAGACCAAGAAAATAATGCAAGTGCCCTAAGTTTGTCATTTCAAACTGCTTTTTAAGGCTAGACTTCACATGGTTTATAAGGTTGGGATCACTACCAGTAAGGATAAGATCACCAACATAAAGAACAAGAATGATAAGATACTTACCCACTTTCTTGGTGTAGACAATATTGTAAGAATGACACCTAGAAAAGCCAGTATCTAAAAGAAAGCTATCCATTTTGGCATATCAAATCCGAGGGGCTTGCTTGAGACCATAAAGAGATTTCTTAAGCTGACATACAAGGTTGGATTTTGTTTGTATAAATCCAGGAGGTTGTGCCATATAAATTTCTTCATGCAAGTCCCCATGCAAGAAGGCAGATTTAACATCCATCTAATGGACTTCCCATTTGAAAGCGGCAACAAAGGAAAGAACAAGGCAGATAAAGTTCATTTTGGCAACAGGGGAGAAGGTTTCAGTATCATCAATGCCTTCAACTTGTGAAAAACCCTTAGCAACAAGATGAGCTTTATGTTTATCAACTTTTCCATCTAGTCCAAACTTGGTTCTGTAAACCCATTTGCATCTAATGAGTTTTCGTCCCTTTGGAAGAGGAAGAAGATCCCATGTATTATTTGCCAATAATGAATGATATTCTTCATTCATAGCTGCGTCCTAATCTGGATGGCCTGACGCTTCTGCAAAGGTGTCAAGATCATAATTCGCTGAAGCTTGAGCCAGTAAAGAAGAGGCTCTATCGAACTGAAAACATGTATGTCGCTGATTTGTAGGATCACCTGCAAGAGCACATGATGCATCCCTAGTAGCACAGACCCATTTTGGAAGTTGAGGAGATGAAGGAGGATCCTAAGAAGGTGGGGGAGGATTGTCATCCTTGTTGTCATCATCTGAAGAAGAAATGTTTTCAGAAGTAGAAGGGATAGAGATAGGTGGCACATCCACTGAACTAGGCTCGTAGGCCGCTATATTTCCAACAAACTTTACATCTCTTCTAATGATAACATTTTTGGACTTAAGTGGAATAAGTCTAGAATATCCAACAAAAATACACGTTTCACTCTTACGTTCTAAAGCTTTATGTTTCTCATCTGGAATATGGGCCAACGCTTCACTTCCAAAAACATGAAAGTGACTGACATATGGTTTAATTGAGCTCCATGTTTCTTCTAGAGTAATATTCTTTAAAACCTTAGTAAGAGTGTGATTTACTATGTAATTTGCACAGTTAATTGCTTTTGCCCAAAAATTAAGACTAAGTCCTTTATATTGAAGCATACAATTAGCCATTTCCTTTAAGGTGTGATTCCCCCTTTCAGCTACACCATTTTGATGTGGAGTATGTGGAACAATATGTTGCATTTGAATTCCATGCTCAATGCAAAAGTTAATGAATTTGTTGTTAACATATTCTCGGCCATTATCAGATCTTAGCTTAAGAATTTGATGTCCAAATTGTTTTTCAACAAAGGCCTTAAAGGCCAAGAACATGTTAAATACTTCACTCTTGAGTTTTAGGAAGTATACCCAAATGCGTCTGGAGAAATCATCAATGAAAGTTAAGAAATATTTCTAGCCAGAGAATGAAACAACTGGAAGTGGACCACATAAATCACTATGCACACGCTATAAAGGGCTTGAGGTGTGCCAAGAGGCATGTTTTTCAAAACTATCTCGATAATGTTTTCCGAGTACACATCTAGAACAAATACCATCTCTGCAAGATACCATAGGAAAACCTATCACCATATTCTCTCTACATAGATTTTGAAGGGAGCGATAATTTAAGTGACCAAATCGCTCATGCCAAAGTTTGCTCACTTCATCATTATGAACAACAAATACCGAGGGAAGAGTTGATGACCCAAAGTTGTTAAATTTATACAACCTTGTAGAATCATCAGCAATGTTGGTAGTTAAAATCTGCTTAGGATCTCTTAGGTCCTTAATTACAACATCATGAGGTGAGAATTCAACAGTTTTACCTTCACCTGAATGAGTTATCTGTTATACAGATAGAACGTTGTAGGATAAGGTTGGAACACATAATACATCATTAAATTGACCATTGTCTAGATGAACGAATCCAGTCCCTACAACACTAAGAGATCTATCACCCCCAACATATATATTTTTGGTGTTACAATCATTTAAAGAAGAAAACATGGCTTTGTTTTTGGCCATGTGATAAGAAACCCCAGAATCAACGAGCCACTCATGAGAATGAGAAGGAGAAGATACATTTAGTGCATAATCAAATCGAGATGCTTGACAACCACATGCAGAAAATATTATTCCTGAAGATGAAGTTGAAGTTGAAGAATGCTCCAAATGGATGTTATGCTTCTTCATTGCTACTTCCAAGGCTTCCATCTTCTTAAAGCATTTGGATTCTAAGTGGCCATCTCAATTACAAAAGTTGCAATGTCTATCAGTATTCTTCCCTTTGTTTTTATTTGTCTTATCATTTTGGTGAATTGATTTTTCATTTTGAGATTGAAATTGCTTAAGACCCTTGTTTGGTTTAGAACTATTCTTTTTAGGATACTGCTTTTTAGGATTCTTTGAATTTGGTTGTTGTTGGGCGGCTAAGGCTTTCTTAGAAGAGTTTCCAAGATTAAGAAGACTAATATGTAAGATTTTTTCTTGTTCTCTTATTAAAAAATCACAAAAGGCATCAAAAGAGGGGGACTTGTAGTTTTGTCCTTGAGAAATGAAGGCTTCTCTAGTAGAATGGAAGGTGAAAACAAACATAGAGTAGGTTGGTCCCAACTTAGTAAGAATGGAATAGATAAGGCTACCATCTTCTTTCTTAACCTTAACACCTTCCAAGAGAAGTCTAAGGGTCTTGAATTTGGACAAAAAATCTTCAATGGAAGAAAAATTATTGGGATCCAACATAAGCAACTCATCATTTTCAAGTTGATAGGCTCTAATTTCATTTTTAAATCCAAAAACTTTAGTGAGCTGTTTCATTGCTTCATTAGGGGTATCAAGTTCTGTGATATGGAATATAAAGTCTGGAGAAATATACATCCCTATTAACCCACGTGCTTGATCTTGCCTATTTTCCCATTTGGCTGCCTTATCTTCATATTTAGGTTTAGTTTCTTGGCCTAAGGCTATTCTATAAAGATCTTTACTACTAAGTAAATCCACACTGTAGGACCACCATTGGAAGTAGTTGGTGCTATCAAGAATAACTTGGCATGGACTTTCCATTTTAACAAAAACTGAAGTTGTAGATGTTATAACTAAGTATTCCAATGGAAAGACCTCGAAAAATTAGGCTAATTAAAAAACAACGGCTCTGAAAATGACTTCTGGATGAAGAAGTTATGACTTTTTGAAGAAAATTTGTTGAAAATGCCGACGAAGTGCATGAATGTGCAGAAGTGAATGATAATGTTATATTTAGGATAAATCCCCTCCATTTCCAAACTTAATCAAATTAGCTCACTTAAAAAAAAAATATGTGACCCACCTTTATAAATAAGTGAAAGTCACTTTTACAATAGTACTTTATGAGCTATCCACGAAATTGTAACTTAAATAAAGGATAAAGAGGCTTTAAAATTATAAGTGACTCACTTTTTATAATGTGTGAGAACACTTTTACATAGAGTAACTTTAAAACATAAGTTACATGTGTTTTTTGAAAAAGTAACTCATCAAAAAGAAAGACTTGAACTCAAGACCTCTATTCTCATAAAATAACTTCGGACCAAGTGAGCTAGTTTAAAAGGTTAGTAATTGTTTTTTTTTTTTGTAAGCTAAGGTGGTACTCATTCTATTACTTTGAACAATCAGGCTTTACAAAATATCAAAAAGGACAGCATAAGCCCGCCCACGAGGGGAAACCGGGACATAACACCATCTGAAGTTTTTAATAGCAATCCAAAAATAATAAGTCTTCAGCCTAGCAGACTTGGCTAAAAGAACTATACAGTCTTGAAACTTCTTATAACTAACGCTAAAACTATTGTTCTGAATGTCCTGATTGTTCCTATCATGCATATAAACAGAACCAAAACCAGAAAACCAGAAGCAAAATTTAACCATAAGAAAACTTAGTCATTGTCTCCAGCGTTCTGCTTGTTTGCAGCTTCCTCTGGTTCGGGAGGGTCGCGGTTCAGCATCTTCTGGATGGAGTCCAGCTGTTCTTCCTGCTTGGTCATAGCTATACGCAGATAACTTAACTCCCTGCGAATCGTTTGATCCCCAAGAGCCAGCTCCACCATTTCTTTGGCCACATGCTCCATGGCCTTGGCAAGAAGCCCCTTCATAACCCAGTAAATATGCAGAGATTGCTTAATAAGAGACATCCGACCTCGGGTATGCCCAGGATCGTGGAGGAGAAATTCCAGGTCACCCATTTCCTCATCCGATTGGTTCTGCAAAGCTTCCTCTTCGAGGAAGTCCATAATTCTGCGCACAGCCGGGTGAGAGTGATGAATAAAGGCCTGTTCAGCCCGACGGACGCGGCGGTTGACGGTTTCTCTGGGCTTTCTTCCTTTGCCCGAGCGCCTGGAGGATTCACCCTCCTCCTTCACCGGTTCATTCTGCCCTTTGCCCCGCTTACCCGACTGGGCTCCTTCATTGTCAAAGGGGATGCTGTGCTTCCTTCTGTCAGAGCGGCGGAACCCCGCCTTCTGATACTCAGGCAGATCAGTCTTTGCCTGCTGCTTAGTCTTGTCGATTGGGGTCTTTTGGGGGCTCCTGCGACTGCTCATACCACGATAACCCAGGTCATCCTTCGGGGCCTCCTCCCCCTCCTGCAGCGGAGAGCAGCATTTTCTCATGCCATAGCGGCGGGTCTTCGAGTCCCGACAATTCCGTTGCTCCGTTTGTTTCTGAACTTGCCCTTCCTCCGCAACAGTTTTGGGATGGCGCTCACCGACACTCGTCGACTCCGGGATCCTGTCCTCCTCTGAATTATCCTCAATCTCCCACACGGTGAAAGGCGGGTCTTCCTGCATAAAAACTCTGCCATCTTGGCTCCTATTTTCTTCCCTCGCCTTCCGGCGAGAATCTGCTTGTTTCAATTTTCTTCGGGTCTCCATACTACCCACAGGTCTGTCCCGAAGATGTCTCTATCTGCTCGCAATTGTAACAGTGTTCTGGCGTCTTTCAGTGGGAGCCTCCGAGTTTTTCCACCTTAAGACCTCGCAGAATGCCATAACAATCTTCCTATCACGGTTATAAGGCAATTGCCTTTCATCGAGGGTACAAATTGGATCGGTTTTCAAGAGGTGCCAGTAGATCGCCATCAGGTCCCTACTCTCAGCCATCATATCCTTATTACTCCTCGTAGCAGTGTTGTCAGGTGCACCGCCCCCATCGCCTTTCTTAATTCTGACATTAATTACCTGATCGTGTGTGTACTTCTGATTAACCTCTCCACCCGCCGTCATTGTGCTGCCAACAAGGATTTGGATTATCAACCTGGATGCCGTGATGATGACCACTACAGGTCCCGAAAGCCCCATATTGTTCAGCCGAAAACTCCATCGACCCCTTCTAGGCTAGCTCACTGATCCGTGTATTAGCATGGGGGGTTTTTTCATGATCGGCCATGATAAGGTCCGCCAGCGCCTTCCACTCCTCATTTCCTTCCACTGCACTCCATTGGCTATCGATTTTGGTGCCACGTCCTCTGCAACCCCAATTGGCCAACCAATCCGCGGCTTGATTCCCTTTTCTGCGGACATGACTAATAATTTTGTAGTCGATACGTTTGAGGAGCTCCGCGATTTCTTTAACTATTCCGGCAGTTCGCCAGCTCTTGGCCACCTTCTCCCATCCCTGCCCATTGTTAAGCCTCCGCAGAATGTCCACCGCAAGTTGCGAGTCCCCAGTGATTTCCAATTTAGAGTAACCATTCCTGACGGCTATCTGCAGGCCTTGATGAAGAGCCCAGAACTCAGCCTCATTATTGGTCATCTGGCCTCCCCAGTCAGCAAAAATCCATCTGACACATCTATTGCTATCTCTGAATATCCCTCCGAAGCCAGCATCACCCGGGTTCCCTTTCGAGGCCCCGTCAAAATTGAGCTTAACAAAATGGTCTCTGGGATATCTAAACTCTTCAGGGCTTTGAGATCGCATATCCTGGCTGGTCGGGCCTTTGAAGTGGACCATTTCAGGCTTGAGATTTAGCTTATTCAGGATTTCTTGCTCCTCCGGATTTGCCTTCCAGTCATCATCCGCCCATTTACTAACAAGGATGGTCTCCCGTATACTCTCAGACACCCGAGCCCAGATTACCTCCGGATTTTTGGCGGAATTTTGAAATATCCTCCTATTGCGTTCTTTCCATGTCATCCAGAGTATGAAGGGGGAGGAAAGATTCCAGGCCCTCTGGATCACCCGGCAACCGAAGGGTTCTTTATTCCAGTTAAAAATTAAATCATTGAATTCCTTACTGATGATTCCTGGTTTTTTGAACAGTCGTGTGGCAAGCAGCCAGAGTTTCTCTGAGTACGGGCAGCTGACAAACAGGTGGTCTCTAGTTTCCGTGTCAGTGTTGCACAGAGAGCAGCGAGATGGGCCATTAAATCCTTTTCTCTGGATGCGATCCCAGGTTAAGATTTTGTTTTTAGTTGCCAACCAAATAAAGATTGTCACCTTTGGCCACCAGTTGGCCTCCCAGATTGTTTTCCATTCGATATTACCATCTCCTCTGTCCTGGGAGTCCAATAGGTAATAGGCCTCCTTGGATGTAAAGGTCCCCTTCATAGAATTCCCCCATCGGAGGATGTCTTTCCCCCGACGAACTCTAATTCTCCTTGTTCCCATTTCTTTCCTGTACCCCTCTTGAAGCTCTGGAGAGAGCTCCCGAGCCCAAGCTGTCGGATCTTCCCAGACTCTCCACCCCTCCGATATGTCATTACCTTTCCAATAGTCCCTTACTTTAATTCTGTTTTCTTCCACTCTGCCACGGATCTGGGGGAAGTTCTGGATACTATTCAAACTTTCACGTTGTTGCCACCGGTCATCCCAGAAATTGGCTTCAGCTCCACCCTGGATTTCCCAGAAGGTATGTTTACCAATCAGATCCCGGTTTTGAGAGGCTAATTCCCAAATGGCAGAGCCTTTGGGGATCTCCTGAAGTCTAAGGATATCAACCTGAGAGACAGGCATTCTATATTTAGTCCTCCATATGGCTTTCCAGAGATCATTTCCACCACTAAGCCATCTCCACCACAGCTTGGCACCCAGGACCCTGTTAAGAGTTTCAGGATCCCTTAAGCCTAACCCACCTTTCTCTTTTCTTTCAGTTAGTTGACTCCACGAGACCAAGGCCCATTTTTTCTTCTGATCGGATCCGCTCCATATGAATTTTCGGATGATTTCTCTAATTTTAGCGCAAACTCCCAGAGGAGCAGCCATAATCGAGAGAGGGTAGATAGGGATGGCTTGAAGAACCGACTTAGCCAGAACAATCCTGCCAGCAATATTCAGAACTCTGAAGGCCCAGTTTGCCACCTTGTTGTTAAGTTTGTCCAGCACTCCTTGCCAGTTTTTCATTCTCCTAGAGGTATAGTCCAGAATATTGCCCAGATATTTGGTAGGTAAATCCCCTTTTTTGAATCCCAGAATTCTGATTAAGTGGGATTTGACCTGGTCTATTGTGTTGAATATAAAGATACAAGATTTATCCTTATTGATTTCTAACCCAGAAGCCTCAGCAAACAAGTCCAAGATCCTTCTGAGTTGACGGACTTCTCTAACCGTTGGTTCCCCAAACAACATTATGTCATCCACAAATTGTTGATGGGTTAAGGGCAAGTTGTTTCCCCAAATTTTCAGTCCTTTAATTCTGTTAGCTGATTGTTCTTGTTTGATGAAGCGACCAAGGCCCTCAGCAGCAAGAATAAATAAAAAAGGGGATAATGGGTCACCCTGTCTAATACCTCTAGAGGCATTGAAAGTTTTAGAGGGGCAACCATTAATCAGAACAGAGAAGTGAGGGGAGGAGATCAGGTTATGAATCCAGGCAATCCATCGTTGATGGAAACCAAATCGTTCCAGGACAGTTTCCAAATATTTCCAATTTAATCTATCATAAGCTTTCGATAAGTCCAATTTAATCATCATTCCTTTTTGTTTTTTGACTTTTAGGGAGTGTATAACCTCCTGAGTAACAACAAGACCATCAAGAATCTGCCTGCCTTCCACAAACCCAGTTTGTTCAGCCGAGATTAAATTATCCAGGAGAGGCTTTAATCTTTTGGCAATCAGAGAGGTGATCATTTTATAAATAACATTACACAAGGCTATAGGCCTGAAGCCACTAGCCTCTTCAAGGTTATCACCCTTAGGGATGAGAGCAAAAAAGGTAGAATTGAGAGCAGGCCATACCTTTTGATTTATCCTTGATTCCTCCACTAAGTCTAGAATGTCTTTTCCCAGGAAGTGCCAGCCCGCTTGGAAGAAATCCACCGTGAAGCCGTCCGGACCCGGAGCAGTCCCCTTTTTCATAGATTTCACAACTTCCTCCAGCTCCTCTATGGTTACTGCCCGCATGAGAGCTTTGTTTTGATCCTCAGAGACCAAGCGGGGAATAGCTGAACAAATCTCTTGAATAGCTCTCATTCTATCAACTTGAGGTTCTGTCAGGATCTCCTTGTGGTGATCCATCAGGACTTGTTCAATTTCATTCTGCTCGACTACTCTCTCTCCATTCTTATTTTTAATTGATAGGATCCTGTTTCCTTGCCTATGTTTGATCATAGCTTGATGGAAGAATTTAGTGTTTCTTTCCCCTTCCTTTAGCCATTTTATTCTAGATTTTTGGCGCCATAGGATCTCCTCTTGTTTCCGTCGTTCTTCTAATCTGCCAAGAATGATTCCTTCTTTGTTGACACTTTCTTCTGTTCTTCCTTCTAATATTATCTTCTGTTGAATATCCTCCATTTCTTTTTCTAGTTTTTGTTTATCTTCCAGGATATTGCCAAATACCTCTTTATTCCATCTTTTGATTTGGGCTTTCAGCGATTTCAATTTCAATTGGAACGTATGCATCCTGCTTCTGCCTTTACTAGTGCAATTTCCCCACCATTCCTCAACTTTCTTGATGAAGTCAGGGTCCCTTAGCCAAAAGGCTTCAAATCTGAATGGCCTTTTCCCCTGGATTCTCTTAATGTCAATTTCTAAGCGAATCGGCCAGTGGTCAGATCCTAAAGAGGGTAAGATCTTAGCCTCCACAAAAACATCCAACTTCATGATGGCTTCCGACACTAGGAATCTATCCAATCTGGAAGCTATTTGGTTTTTGCCACCCCGTCTATTGTTCCATGTGTAGACTCCATTGATACTTTGAATATCCACAAGCCTGAGTTCTTCGATCAAGTCATTGAAGCTGTCCATGAAATGATCTCTCCTTCTAAGCCCTCCTTTTTTCTCGTCCAAGGATCTAATCAGGTTGAAGTCTCCACCGATGATCCAAGCCGCTTCTGGATATAGTCTACGGATAATTTTGAGGCTATTTATAAACTGTTCCCTTCTCCCCGGGGAGGGGGGGCCGTAAACCCCTGTAATAATCACCTGTTGAGTAGTGCCCACTATCCTACCTAGGCCAGTAATAGATCCATGCATACAGGACCAGTTGTCTAAGATAATTTCATTGGGATTCCACAAGAGTGCAATACCTCCTGCGGCCCCTATTGCATCTTGCCCAATCACTTGATATGGGAGATTACTTTTATCTACAATTTCTGCTAACTGTGTTACCAAGATTTTTGTTTCCTGTAAGATCATAATACTAGGCTTCTCCTTTTTCAGCTTATCCTTTATATGTCTCTGTTTACCTCTGCTATTCAGGCCTCTAATATTCCAACTGATGACTATCATTTAAAACTTTTTGTAAGAGGGGAAAAATACCTCCGACAGAGGTATCACTTTACCTGAGTTTATCAAAACCTCTCCCACTGTCTGGATCGTCTCGCTCATTGGTTTCCGGCCTCGTTTCCTGTTGATTTTGCCAGAATTGCCCAATCCTTTATCTTCACTGTCCTGCTCATTTTCATTTGTATTTGGTCTGTCTGGGGGCTCTCCTTTTTTCTCTTTGTATTTCTGAAAAACTTCTTTATACAGTTGTTTTTGTTTTTCAGGAATGAATCTGTTATCCAGGTATTTCCATTCTTGGAGTAGCTTTCTCATGATTTTTTCCTCTTCAGCTTCGTTTTCTATTGGGTTTTCTACTTCCATCCTAGATGCCTGTTCTGTTTCTGATTCCTTTTCCTCCAGTGTTTCCTTGCCTGAGTTTTTTAAGTCTTTTCCTTTTTCTTCCCCTGTGATATCCATGGGGGTATTCTCCGGATCTTCATCATCTTCCAGATTTACTTCGTAGTCTTCGTTTTCATTTTGCAGTGCCTCAAAAGGATTTCGATTGCTTGTTTGATTGGACTTCTTCAGAGTTTGGACTTTCGGTCCTTCCTTGTTCTGTTTTCGCTTCCTTACTACCTGTTGGAAGCCTCTTTCCGAATCATCCCTCTTTACCGTGTTTTGGTGATGAGCTACCTGGTTCTTCTTGGTCTCTTCGTCTTTGTTCAGAGGGCATTGCCTATAAAGGTGGCCATATTCATGGCAGATACGGCAGCGAAAGGGAATATGTTCATAATCAATTGGCTGTTTCCAGACTGAATCATGATACTCGACTTCGACATTGTCTGGGAGAGGCTCTGCCAGATTTATGTAAACACAGATTCTCGCATAAGCATTATACTTACCTCTTTTTGTGATCTCTGCAGTTTTGACAAAGCTCCCTATCGTGTTGCCAATCCCCTCCAAGATTTCAGGGTCCCAGAACTCATCAGGAAGCCCAAATAATCTAACCCAGACCGGAGCATCCATCATAGTTTCCTTTTCTGGGTTGTACCTCTCTTCCCAAAATTTCATGAACAATCCAGCATTGTTTAAGAAATAAGGTCCCTCCTCGAAAATCCTGTTTTTGTCTTCCAGGTTGGAAAAGATTGCTGTAAAGAAACCTTGGGCTCCTAATTTGAGATCTACCTGGCCCCTAGGTTTCCATCGTTGATCAATCCATCTGTAGAGTTCCCGCTCAGAAGGCCAATACCCAACAAAGCGGCATATTATGGAATGATCACGCATGTAACAACTATAGTCCTCCAGTTTGTTGTTTGGAACAACATACCTTGGCTGTTTTTGAGCCCTAGGAAGGCATTTTCCTCTCATCTTTTTCTGCCATAGGTTACCCATCACTGGGAAATGGGTTTCCTTTCCAGCCTGGGGATCTCCGCCTGAGCTTGTTTCTCCTATTACTACATTTCGGAAGGAGGGGATCTCTCCCCCCCCCACTTGGTTCTCCCATTCCAATCAGGCCGGCAACAAGTGGACAAAACAGTGATAATTTGGGAGAATACTCAAGGGCCCTGACTTACCTGCCCACCGAAGAACGCTGGTTGACCGAGACGCACGCTGGACACCGTTCAGACCAGGTCAGACAGCTGCAGCGGAAGCAGTCACGGGACTGTCAGCCGAGAACCCGCGACCCAGGAAACCCTAGCCGCGTATCGCCTTCTTCGCTCCCCCCATTCTACAACTCATTTCTCCCAAAAGGTTAGTAATTGTTGGAGAAGAGGAAAGGAAGATTTTTTTTTTTTTTTAGTCACTGAAGTTTTGGAGTGTGTGCTTACTTGAAAAATCTCTTTTTGCCTGCAAAACAAAAAACCATAGAACCCAACACAAACATACAAAAAAAACCAAACCTTATGGCTTGAAGCTAGATTTTGCCGGAAACTAAATATTTTCCTCAACGTTTCTGATTTTCTGAGATCACACTAAGGCGCGACGGAAAAGCGCATGAGAAAAATCCGTCCTTTCTATTTCTGATTTGCCCAGATCACACAGAGTCACAAGGCAAAGAACATACGTGGAAATGAAAGGTATAGGTCCGGTAATAAAAAAAATAGAGAGATAAATAAACATAAATAAACAGAGAGAAGAATAACTAAAATTGCAAATAAAGATTATATACCTCCAGATATTAAAAATGACGTAGCTAGGGTTACCAGAAACCTTTTTGCGTGAAACGAAAGGGGTTCCTCGCTAGAACAGATGCTCCTAATGCAATAGACAGCCCGAAGCAGTAAAAAACAATAGATCTAGGAAATGACAGTCGGATGCAGTTGTACTGGCTTCAAATTTGGATTACCAACGGATGTGGCCCTCAAATATCTCTGATACCATATAGGAATTTACAGGGTAAGTTCCTCAGATAGAAAACCAAAGGACACCACTCACAAACAGATTAAAGACCAATACACCAATATTCTTGACATGGTTAAAACCCTCAAAGAGGAAAACAATCCACAGCCTAAGCCAATGTGGCCACTTCAGGCAATTTATTAATAAAAGAATGAAAATTTACATAAGCTTCTCTCATAAACGGTCACCCGACAAATGACCCTCCATGCTCTTTAAATAGGTATCATGGATCAATTGGTTGTTAAGCCATGGATCAAATGTTGGTAATACCGAGGAGAGAATGAACCATCGGATCACTTCATGTCTAGAACATATTGTGACCGTCAGATTGTAAGTTACAAAAGTACATAGTAAAGAAACACACTTTACCTAACTCTACACTAGACCAAGTTATACTTAACTATTTCCTATGTGTCGGAATATCCTAACAATCTTGATCAACTTCCTTCATCATGCTTATCATTAATATCATTTATCTTCAATTACAAACATCTTCAACATTTTGAAGATCATGTACCTGCAAAACTTTAATAGAAAGTACAAGAAGAATACAAGCATGAAGTTTTAACTATATCAAAGTCATATTCTTATAATGGAAGCATCAAAACATTCAAACTTTAGACATCATATACCTAAACCTAGTTAGGTTTATAATCAACAAAGGTTACATTCGTTTACATACTAGACTTTAACTTATGGCTAAGGTTTTGTCATAAACCCTAAACCTCATATTTGAGACACAAAGCCTTATATATCAATAATTAAATCAAATAACAATACTATTCATCTAAGGTTTCAACAATATGATTTTATGTCAAATTCTACTAGGGTTAGTGGCAAACCCTAAATTCTATCAAAACCATATCAATAAATGAAAACAATATCAATCTCTACTATGGTTTTGTTCTATACCCTAGATCGACAATCAAGTTAGCATACAGATGCATATCTAGGGTTTCATCATCATATACTACAAACTCATATTAATACTTAGGTAAAGCCTAGATACATTACATCAAAGTTAGACACTAGGGTTTCGATTATGTGGAAAAGTATACACCTAGGGTTACATTCCTAGGAAATCATTTAATACAAGGGGTTTTGTTTATAAACCCTAATTTACCAAACCCTAAAATTCTAGGGTTTTGGCTTATAACAGTAAACCCTAATATACTAGGATTTTATAATGATGGCAAAACCCTAAAAATTACAAGAATATATTTTTCATTATTGGTTCTTTATTAACAACCCTAAGAGGATTAGGATTTCAATATTATTATCCTAAGCAAAGATATAATTTCATTGTACATGTTTCAATATTATTATCCTAAGGAAGGATAGAATTTCATTATACAAACCCTAAGTAGACTAAGGTTTTGTCGACATACCCTTAAGTTAGGGTTTACAGTGAACCCTAAAGGTTAGGGTTTCATAGGAATGATCAATAGTATAGTGAGGGTAGATTTACCCTAACAAGAATCTTAATGATTCAAAACCTTAGACATAAGAAATTTAGCAAATTTCGAATGAAGAATATTTATTCTTTTTCTTTTGAAGAATATTTGCAACAAATCAAATCAAACATACCTTGAGTTGCTTCTTTAACAAACCTTGTAAGGTTTTTCTTGAAGTGCTCTCCTTGAATTTTAGACATAGTCTTTATACCTGCAATACTAATTGACAAATACAACAAAAAAAAATATGTGATACCAAAAGTATGATGTCAATTTGTCAATTTACGGTTTTCACTGATGTAGGATGGAAACCTAAGGTTTCCAAGCAAAAAATCAAATTTTCCACTTCTTCAATCAACACTATGGTTTATTCTACACCCTAGATTACCTATAACCCTTGAAGTCAAGAGTAATGAGTTATTAGGGTTAGGGTTTCTTAAGGTTTTTCATGTGCCAACTAAGGTTTACATTCTTAGATAACAACACTAATATCAACAACCTTTTAATAATGAAGATAACAAACCTTATAACCAAATAATCATTTAATCCTAAAAATATATCCTTAACAAATAAATATGTTAAACATACGTCATGATTACGTACCTCTATCCAAGATGATCATAGAAAGGGCTATAAGGTTTGTTATTGGATGTCGGGCTTTTCTAACTTTTGATATCATTGTTCTACTAACTTCTGATAGGAATACGATGAGGGAGATTATTGCAAATTTTCAATAAGCTTATTTGATGGATACGTCATTAGTAGAAGATCTCAAACACATCTTTATGTTGTATATTGTTTTTCTTGCTTTATAATTTCAATAGAGATAGTATGTTGCTACTTCTTTTATCATTGTTTGCTATAGGACAATCACAAAGATTCTTAATCCAAGAGATTATTCCTTCTTAAGGCTTAGAGATGTTCTCTAATCATTGTTGCAACTTCTTCTAAATGTTAGTAATTTCTTCAAAGGATGACCTTCAAAGGATAACCATTGTTGTCTTTCTTGAGATGACCCTTGTTTTAGAACAGCTGTTAATAACCATTCGAGAAGGCTTCAAAAGTTGTTTTGTCTAGAATATACGTGCTTAGGATGATTGTTCTTTTCGACTTCCAAGGTCGGCCTAACTATTCAAGCTTAAACTTTGTATATATATATATATATCACAATGTTGCTTATAATGGTGTGGATTTTATATCACTGTATGGACTTGCATTTCTTCTTTGTAGGAGAGTCTCGATTTCCTTTTGCATACTTCAATAAATATCTTAGAGATCTTACCTTCAAAAAAATCCACCAAAAATAATATAGTCAGAAATTTCGGGTCTCTATAGTAACACAAAGATTTCGATTTCCTTAAATGATGATGTCAAAATTTAAGGAATATGCCCATGACTTCGATTATTTTATTAATGAATTCAACCTTATATAGACTATCAGATTAGCCTATTGATGCTTCAAATCAGGATTTATGAGCCTCTCAAAACCTTTAGTCTTTTCTCCTCAGACCTGCGACCTTAACACAATGACTAAGGCTTATAGATGTGCCCAAAACACAAGATGTAGCACACAGCTAAGGAAAAACCCCTAGGTAGGGAAAAACCCAGTCAAGGACTCTTCGTTCAGTAGATTCAAATCAAAGTGAGACAACCAAAACCTTTGACACATATTTTTACCCCTCCATCCATCAAGCTAACCAAAGACAAATTCCTCCTACAATTCAATCTTTGTTCTACAACAATTTCGTTTATGCAATAGAGCCACACTCTTGTAATAAGTTCAACCTGTAATATACCTTTAGCCTTGCAATGATAACCTTCAACAGTAGCTTCGACCTCAATGATGGCCTTTGACCTACAATGGTAAATTCTTCTCTTCACACTTCTTCTTCTTCAGATTGCAAAGACTATTATCCTCCAAATTAGTTGAGTTTACTAGGGTATACATAGTTGTTTCTGCATATAAATTGAGCCAACATGAATGATTGATAGGCCAACTTATAGAGGACGAAAATAGAGCCAATTTTGAGGTCAACTTGAGTTGTTAATGGATGGAGGGTTCAACACGACTAAGATAAATGATCCCAAAAAGGGTTTACATAATAAATTTAACTCAAGAAATCCTAGAGCACTCAATGGGTGCTTTGACCTATTGAACATTTACTCAAGCATGAAACCCATACTTTAATAAGTCAATTTATTTAATAATAATTTTTTTTTGACAAATATATTACATCATGACTCAAGTACAATTATGAAGAACGATACTATTTACATTCTTCAACGCAAGATTCCTCCATGATATATAAGAACATGGATAAAGGAAATCCTTTTCTTAGTCCCCAAGAAGCTTTAAAAAGCCAACATGTCTACCATTTAAAACAGGGGAAATTGAGGGACCTTGAATGCATGTAACCACCCCATCTAATTAGGTGTTGAGTGAATCCTATTTTCTTAAGAATAGCAAAGAGAAAGGAATGTCTCACCCTGTCAAAGGTGTTAGCCATGTCCGATTTAACATCCATTCCCTTATCACCCTTGGATTTACTGGAGCGAATACCCTCTTGTACCAAGATAATGTTATATACAATTTGCCTCTTTCGCGTAAAACCTCCTTGGTTTTCTGAGATTAGGCGAGGAAGTAGAGGCTTGAGCATTTGAGCAATAATTTTTGCAATAATTATATAAGAAAAGTTACATAATGAAATAGGCCTAAAATGAGAGAAGGAAGAGGGCCTTACATCCTTGGAAATTAGAGCAAGGAAAGAGGATTTAATAATTTTCCCACCTTTCTAGATTGTTGGACATAATCCACCATTATACATAGATCCACCTTAATGATGCAACAATTTTTTTTATAAAAATGAACAGTGAATCCATCATGTACAAGGGCTTTATTTGGTTCAAAGGACCACACTACCTATTTGATTTCCTCTTCTGGGATGGGATTCATTAAACTATTGTTTTCTTCGTCAGTGACCATTTCAACAATGTGAGAGAGGAAATTTTTAGTGATCTAGTCGGTGTTGAAAAACTAGGGCAACCTATAAGCTGATAATTACTTCTTTAATTAAGTTAATCGTTTTCCATCAAAAATTTATTTCACAGAGAATCTCAATATAAAAGCAAAAATTCCATAAGGATCATAAAGAGACAACCACATAAGAACACAACATTTACCTTGAGAAAACCCACATGGGGGAAAAGCCCAACATTCCTTTCCTTATAGAATCAATTCAACAAGAAAGAATTAAAGTCAAGATAATTGACCAGCATAATTAATAACTTCAACCTATCACCAAGAAACCAAGTCAACTCTCACAAAATTGCCTGCAACCATAAGTATGCACAAGGAATTCAACTCCTTTTCCACATAAATGAATCATAGTAGATGCGACCCTTTTTGCACAGAGATGACCAAATATGTTTAGCCCTTATTCAATAGAGGTGAACTATAGATATTTGACCCTTATCCATAGGGATAAACCTTATAAATTTCAGACTCTTCTTTAGAAATATTCCATAGAAACTTGGCTCCTTGAACTTGCTTAAGTGAGGGTAGAAAGAGCACTTCCTATTCTTCTGGTTTCAACCTCATTAGCTCCTTGAATTACATATATATATTTCTTTAGAGATGAGAGATATGAAGTTCCTTGAGGGAGGATGAGACACTTATATTTATAGTCTTCCTTGAGGTTCGAATGGGTGCCATAAGGGGTTGATCCGACTCGAGCAAGAGGAGGGCCGACTTGGTCTTCTTGTGGAGGGAAAATCATAATTTCAATTTCAAAATTTTCTTTTTCCAAAGGACATGAAGAACATGCCTTTATAATTTTTTCTTTGACAAATACAAATAATACAATTTATTTTGAGCGTGAAGAACATGCTCGCAATACATAATGTTGAAAATATACACTATGAAAACCAATCATAGTTACAAAATTCAGTAGTTGGAAACCATTCCTTTCTCTTAATATAGATCATGGAAGTGCGCAAAGGATGCATATTTGATTCTTGCTTGATCTGAAATCAACCCCCCATTGACTTCAATAGTACTAACCCTTTTTCTCTGTTCCCACATTTTAGCCTACTTATAAAAAATATTGGTATTTTTTTCCTGCTATGAGCCACAAACTTCTTGACTTTAATCTCCATATTTCCGCCTCATCTTGGAGTTTTTTTTAATGTCTTTGAAGGTCTTCTTTTCCTTTCTTAGTATTTCCTCTATCACTTCCCCTTCCTCCATCTCCTAAAGTGTATTTTGTAAGGAGATCTTTAGCTTCTTAACTCGATCTTTTTTATTCCTTTGCTTTCCTCTAATCCAGTGCCTAAGAATTTCTTTCAACCTTTTGACTTTCTTCTCCCATATTACATGGGTGATCCAATGACCCATTCTGGCCAAGCTTGAGAAGCCACTCCTCAGAAATATTCCTCAACAAGCCATAAGGGATTAAATATGAAGGGAAGAGGGCCGAAGTATGATTCCATCTCAATCAAGACTTTAATTGGTTTGTTATCAGATACACTCGATGCCAAATGAGGGATTGTAAGGGAGAAGCGTTGATCCATCAGTGCGATGCTTACTAGGAATCTATCTAGCCTCGCTGAGATGTGCCCTGACCTAATCCTCTTGTTGCTCCATGTAAATTTGGAGATATTGGGCTTCATGTCCACAAGATCCAAATGTGTAATGAGATCTTCCATTCTTTCCAGGAAGTGGTCCTTGAATATATTCCCTCCCCTTTCTTCCCCATTGATGCAAAGTCGTGTTGAAATATCTTGCCATTATACAATTGGTATTGTGAGAAATATCTCTTTGTCTCGTCATTAACTCCCAACATTCCACTTTTTCGTGGTAAGCATTTTATATATATATTTAAAATGGGGCAATTTGTGTTGTTGGGAAGATGGATCAGATATGAAATGATCTAATGAATGGACATTTCTTCCCATATCATTTTGAAAATATGAGAATCCCAAATAGTGCATATCCCCTTTGATCCTCCTCTTGAATCTATTGTTGTTCCTTACTTCCTTTCCAAATTGATCTACTTTTGTATGAGAGCTTCATGCTCTACCATTTTCGTCTCCTAAATGAAGAGAATGTGCGGTTTTTCTATTCTAATCAAACTTTTTAACTCTTCTTCTCTTCTTTCACTGCCCATCCCCTTGCAATTCCAATAGATTATATTCATTATCTATTATATATTTTGAGCTCCCCATTGGCTAAGAGATTGCCTAACTTTGTTTCTTTTGTTGCTTTGGGATCTTTAGAGCCGATCCATGGATTATCATTTGC
Organism: Pinus taeda; assembly: GCA_000404065.3. Lineage (NCBI taxonomy): Eukaryota > Viridiplantae > Streptophyta > Pinopsida > Pinales > Pinaceae > Pinus > Pinus taeda. The sequence goes on from APFE030390156.1 coordinate 324,559, forward strand.
ATTCCTTTCTCCTTATCTTGTTTCACTTGTTGCATCCTAACTTCTCAATTTGTCTTTTTGCCCACTTTTCGTCCCGATTTTGGTATTTCTGCCTCTTGATCTATCTCATTCTCATATCTATCAACTTTCATAGTTATTTGGTTTATTTTTTATAAAGTAGATGATGTAGTCTCCTCTTTCCCATCCGAAACTTATTCTTCTTATTGGATGTTTGGGTTCAATACTTCCTCCACCTCTAGAGCTAGGTCTACCTCTAGGTTTGGGGAACCCCATGATTTTTCCTGGATATCCCCATAACCTCATTTCCTTGAATTTATCCCTATTCAAACTCATTTTATAAGGCTATAAATTTGTTCCCTTGTAGATATGAGCTTTTTCCTGCTTCAGAGATCAATCCCTGGGGTGCATGCATCTTCTTTTCCAAAGGGGCATTCACTTTTTGTGTTGCTCCTTGTTCCTTTTTAATTGTTTTTTTGATTTGGGGTAGCATCAGATGTGCTCTAGGCCTTAAATTTTGCAGGGAGGTTTGGGCATATGTATCCAAAGAACCCAAAAAGCGTTTTGGGAAATTCCACCCGCAAGTGATTTTAGTAAAATAACTAATATTTTTAATGGGGTTCCTAAGTCTAAACTTAGGAAAATTAAAATATTAATGGGTATTATCTAATCAGGGGTGTAACTTCTAGAAAAAGATGGAGATCAAGTCAAAACGATCTTAGCCTTTGATTAGGAGTTATTCTAGGCCGTTGGTTTTCCAACAAGAAGATATAAAAAGGGGCCTGAGGGTCATTTGGAAAACACACCGAGAGACCAAGGAAATCGACTTTTCTGAAGTGAGAAGTTCTCAGGAAGAAAATCGATTGCGGAGATTTCTTGTAGTTGAGGGTCAGGGATAGATTCTATAGAGAAAGTGAGATTCTCAATTGGAGAATCATCAACATAGAGGGGTAGAGAGTGATTCAGTAGCCTTGACGTAGAGGTTGACACAAGGACAAAAGGGCCACACAGAAGCAACACAGAGGGAGAGAGAGAAAGTCAAAAATCAGATCAGAGGGTCAGTTTCAACAGTCGGAAGTCAGTTGTGAGACTCGGAGGCTGAGAGCAGTGACTTTGTGCTACTTATCGATTCCCTAGTTAGGTGACGCAGTTCAGGGTTGACTCTAGGACAATGTAAAGGCAGCGCAAGGCTTGCCAGGGGCACCTCATCTAGCAGCCGGAACAACCAAGACTTTTTCTCAGTGATTGTGTGAGGTAATCTCACAAAGCTTGTACCAATGTTTCTCTCTGTAACTGAAAAACCCTTTGAGGTATTCAGTGATGTATTCAGAATTTGCTACTGCTTAATAATAATAAAACCCATTGAGCCACTGCACTGGTTTTCTCGCATTGGGTTTTTCTAGGGACTATTGTCCAAAAATAACGATGTCCTATGTGTTTCTATTTTCCTTGATTAGTTTCTATGTTTCATAATCATATTTAATTGGTGTGGGTTGCTTCAGTAATTTATTTCAATGTTTCAAGAAGAAATATGAAAATAAGCTTGTAATGTAATTTACAATCTAGGTGAAGTAGATTTAGTTTGTTGAAGTAGGATTCCTGAGATTGTTAGATCTAGGATTTTTCACATGGTATTAGAGGTGTTGATGTGAAACATGAAGATAAGATATAGCATTGAAGCAAGGGCCAACTTGCTGCATCAGTTTGAATCCCCTAAGGGATTACGCAGTTCTAGCCAGAAGGGCTATATTTTCATGGGTGTCTCTCTCCGAGTGAGCCAACAGAGAGGTAAGAGTGCTAGATCGAAAACTTGCCAAGGCAGAGGGAGCTACACAAAGCCATGCACAACTAGAGGGATGCAACTTTCTGCAAGATGAGTGCTGGGCAGAAGAGTCGTCGAAAGGAGAAAGAAAAACGCATAGTGAGGGAATACTTCCTTAGTGATTTCTTGTCGAGGAAATCAATATTTCTCAATTACTGGGTAGCAGAGGAGCAATAGCTTACTAGCTCCATTAGGGAGCGCGTAAATAAGCCTAGGAGCTACAGAGTAGGGAGAAATAGGGAGTTGTTCGACATTTTTCAGTGGCTTGAGGGATCAGGACAGGTTGGATGGGGCTTCCAAATACGTCATCTGGAAGCCTAGAATGTCTTTCCTTCTAGATGAGCATACCCTCAAGACATATATTGATAGTGTGGTAGATGAAATTGCAGATGCAGATTTGCTAATAAGTACAAGGATGAGATGTCAAAAGTGAAGAGGATGATCCTGGATGGAGTCAAGGATCATGTGGTATGCCATATTGCTAGCAAAGGAACCACTAAGGAGATGTGGGATGCTTTGGCCATGTTATATCAGTCATCTTCCGAGAAATGAAAGATGTACTTAGAGAAGAAGCTGAGATCTTCTCATATGTAGAAGGGAGGGCGTGTGGATCCATTCCTCACAAAGTTGAAGGAAACCTGTGATGAGTTGTCAACTACAGGACATACACCTCAAGATTCAGAGTTAGTGAGACTAGCTCTCAATCCCATCTTGGATGAATGGCAAGTCATTGTCTAGAGTATCCTGGGAAGAGCAACATTGCCAAATTGGGATGTGATGTGGGCAGCTCTGAAACAAGAACAACTAAGGAGAGACCTGCTCAAGTTCAAACTTGACGGGAGAAATAACAACAGTGGGTTGAAGCCCAAAGTAAAGGAGGTGGATAACACAACCATTGCATCAAAGGGACAACAGGGGCAACATAGATGAAAGAAATACGTCTCCAAGGTGAAGTGTTTTGGATGTGGCGAGATGGGCCACTATGCATCCCCTTGTCCTTAAAGAAAAAGGACAAGAATGAGAAGCATGATCCTAAGGTTGCAGCCACAAAGATTGAATAAGAAGAGGAGTTTGCCATGATAGCCAAATTACCTCTAGAAGGGAGGTGGGATGATATAGAACTGTAGTTCAATAGAGCTACAGATGGGAAGGATCCTTGAGGAGCCCACCTCTTGGATCATCACCTTGCTACAGGAGCCCATGATCAGTAATAGCAGGATGGAGGAGTTTTAATTGGAGCCATGGAATGTTGATTCGATATATGTAGTAGTTAGTAGCGCCAGAACATGAGCAGCATAGAGAAGAGAGGCAGTAGTGCATGAAGGCACAATGCAAAGCTTCAATAATGTAGTGGCTTTAGAAGAGAGCGTGGGACTAATAGCAGTCAAGCTTTCAGCACTGAGGTGTATCCACTAGATACTTGTCCAGTCTTGGGTGTTTTCAGTTGCTTCTCTCAGCAACTGAGTTGTAGTGAAGATGCAGTGTTAGCAATGGCAGTGCTAGCAACATAGGAGATGCAACATTCAGAGGGAGCTATAATACATATATAGCACTAGTAGTGGCAGTGTCAAAGGCAACAATACAGTTGCAGAAACAACGCAGTATTTGGTGGAAAACATGCCAGACATTAGTAGCGCAGAGTACGAAGCTTCATAGTCAGAGCAGTATGCAACAATAATATATTGTTAGAGCACATTCCTTGCTAATAGGGAGTGTCTATTTGGGGTAGTATCGAATGTGATCTAGGCCTTAAATTTTGTAGGGAGGCTCGGGAACATGTATTCAAAAGAACCCATAAAGTGTTTTGGGAAATTCCAATTGGAAGTGATTTTATTAAAATAATTAATATTTTTAATGGGGTTCCTAAGTCTAAACATAGGAAAATTAAAATATTAACGAGTATTAATCTAATGAGGGGTGTAACTTCTAGAAAAAGATAGAGATCAGGTCAAAACGATCTGAGCCTTTGATTAGGAGTTAATTTAGATCATTGGTTGTCCAACAGGAAGATATAAAAAGGGGCTTAAGGTTCATTTGAAAACATGTCGAGAGATCAAGGAAATCGATTTTTCTGAAGTGAGAAGTTCTCGGGAAGAAAATCGATTGAGGAGATTTCTTGTGGTTGAGAAGCAGGGATAGCTTTCGAAGATAAAGTGAAATTCTCAGTCAAAGAATCATCAACAGAGAGAGGCATAGAGTGATAAAATAGCCTTGACGCAAATGCTGAAGCAGGGCCAGAATGGCCACGTAGAAGCAACGGAAAGGGAGAGAGAGAAAGTCGAAAATGAGAGCAGAGGATCAGTTTTAGTAGCTGGAAGCTGGGGTGTGAGACCGGGTGACTCTGGGCTACTGATTGATTCCCCAGTTGGGTGACGCATTGCCTAAAAGGGTTGACACTGGGACAACGTAGAGGCAGCGCAGGGCTTGCCAGGGGCACCTCATCCAACAACCAAGACTTTTTCTCAATGATTGTGTGAGGTAATCTCACAAAGGTTCTACCAATATTTCTCTTTGTAACTGAATAACACTTTGAGGTATTCAGTGATGTATTCAGAATTTGCTACTGCTTAATAATAATAAAACCTTCATAGTTGTTGCACCGACTTTCCATCATTGGGTTTTTCCAGGGACTATTGTCCAAAAATAACGGTATCCTATGTGTTTCTATTTTCCTTACTCAGTTTCTATGTTTCAGAATAATATTTAATTGGCATAGGCTGCTTCAATAATTTACTTCAATTTTTAAAGAAGAAATATGAAATAAGCTTGTAATGTAATTTACAATCTAGGTGAAGTAGATTCAGTTGGTTGTAGTAGGATTCCTGAGATTGTTAGATCTAGGAATTTTCACATGTTTTTCCTATGATTTCCTATTTTTCTCTTATGTTTCTATCATTGTCGCCCGTCCTCCTTCTGGTTTTGTGCTTCCTCTCACTTAGGACACCTTTTGGTAAAGTGGTTGTATTCATGGCATTGCTTACACATAAATGGTGATCATAAATGGTTGCCATTGTCCCCCATCCTCCTTCTGGTTTCCTCTCACTTAGGGAACTTTTTGGAAAAGTGGTTGTATTCATGGCATTTATTACACATAAACCTTACACATAAATGGGATTTGATCATAGTCCACCTGTTGGATAAAAGACTAGTTATATAAAGAGAGTTGGATTGCTTCAGGGAGCCCTTTTTCCATATCCACTTCTACAAAAAAAACTCACGAATAGGGCTTCTTTGGGCTCTTCCTTATCAACGTACCTTCCCAATGCATTACCAATAGATTCGAGTGTTTCATCATTCCAACAATGCAATAAAATATGAGGATGCTTTACGCATATGGAACTACCATAGGCACATCATTTTCTAGGTTGGAATCCAGAGTCCATTGATCCAAATAAAGCCTTGAATGCCCATAAAGTATGGTCCATTTCTAATATTAGATCTCGGTCTTGATTCCTTTAAAACAAGAAGGTGGAGAATCCCTTTCCGCAGAAGGCACAATTGATCTAGCCTTCGATCATAAGGATCCAAGTTCAATCAACCCATTGCATCCAAGGTTCTCAGAGAGGGAAAAAAACCCCATGAATTGACCAACAAGCCCTCTTTCGGCTAGATTGAGTGCCATCGATCTTAACTTTCCTAAATTCACCTGCACCTTTGGAATGGACTCTGACTTCTTGACAAATCAAGAGGCCTTTGATTTCTAAGTTTTAAGACTCCGAGAAACAAGGCAAAAGAAGGTTGTTGTAGCAGATCCATGGGAATCTAGAGAAGACGATGAATGAGGGGGTGAAGGCGGGGGAGTGACACCCCCCATGGCCATCACGCTACGAGTTCAGAGGTAACACTGCGACTCAGAGCGATATTTATATCTATATTTGGACATATTAAAAACTTACCATTGAAATGTCTATTTATTTGGACATATT
>APFE030390156.1:333586-355447 GCA_000404065.3 Pinus taeda
GAGAGAGGAGAGAGAGAGAGAGAGAGAGAATTCGTGTCATTTTGTATTTTCTATGAAAGATCATGAGTTCATATAATAGTGAAGTTTCTATTTCTATAGAATCAAAATCTTGTTCGCATTGTAGTTCTATTCATATTGATGAATATATTATGAATGTCTCTACTATGAATAGAGAGTCATATTTTTCGCTTATTGAGGAGTTTGATGAAAGTGCAAGTAATGATATTGGACTTGTAAATCAAGAAAATCATAATCCTAAGAAATTTAAAGGCACCATCAATGAAGGGGGGATAAATAATTTTCTCCAAGTGATGATTTTAAAGGCATAAATGAAGATGATGGATTTCCTCTGAGCGAGGATTTCAAAGGAACTGATGAGGATGGCGAAGAATTTCCTTCTAGTGAAGATTTCAAGGGCACATATGAGGATGATGGGTCTCCTCTTAACAAGGATTTCAAAGGCACAAATGAGGATGGTGAAGGATTTCCTCTGAGTGAGGATTTCAAAGGCACATATGATGGTGATGACGGATTTCTTGTAGGTTTTTTCTCTATACAATTAATTGTTGCAAAAACATTCTTAATAAAACAGAAAAGATGCAATTGCAAACTCACACATTAACACAAATATTTTATCCTTAAAACCCAAAACTAGGAAAGCCAACAAGATTTTGTTCAATATATTTTCTATATAGTATTACAATACAATATATATTATGTGGCATCCATAACCAACCAATCCATTTAACCCTTATTAGAATACAACCATAGTTCCTTAATTGAAACTACAAAACCTTGGATAAAACAGTAGCAAAAGATTTGTGTTGAAAACAACCAAAAATGGATGCAATAAAGCACCCAATTTTTTTGGGGGACACTCCCCAAAACCCCTAGAGAAAAGGGGATGCCACTTCCATGTGAGCCCCTCATTGCGCTTGGTGCAATGTACAACATGTGTTGATGGTCATGCAAAGAATATAACACATACCCAAAATTCTCTCACTATTTTCTTTGCACATAGGGGGTCGTAGGAGTACATGATCAACAATCTAGGGGAATAATGCCCATTATTTCTCTACACCAAGAGAAATTCTTAGTGGTCACATATTTTGTTAATGAATCTACATCATTCTTCAAAGTGTCCACCTTTTCTAGTAGCACCTTCTTGTCTTCAATCATATATCTCACAAAGTGATGCTAAACATCAATATGCTTTGTTTTTTAATCATAACTTGTGTTTTTCGCTAGGAAAATTGCACTATGACTATCACAATCTATCCTTACAACTAGTTGTACCAACCTAATACTTGAACACAATATTTGTAATCATGTAGCTTCCTTGATTGTATGGGTGGCTTCCATGTATTCAACTTCTGTAGTTGAGAGTGCCGCTATAGACCATCTCTTGCTCATCCAACTGATTGCTCCTCCAAATAAGTTAAATACATAATCGCTTGTAGATCTTCTATGATCTAGATCTTCAACCCAACTTGCATCAAAAAAGCCATGTATGTCCAACACTTTGTTCAATCCTAGTCTTCTTTCATAGCATAATCCATAACCAATAGTGCCATGCAAATACCTAAAAACCCTATTTACAATTGTCCAATGCTCCTTCCCTGGTTTTGACATACACCTGTTTAATACTCCCACTGCATTGGCATATGGAACATGAATCATGCCCTCTTCCTCTTTCTATGTCTTTAGACACTAAGTGGCAAATATATTTACATCTTCAAGAATAGGCACCTTTACCAATTTACATTCTTACATATTAAACCTTTGCAATATTGTCTCAACATACTTCCTTTCCCTTAAAACAAGTTTTCTATTTGCTAAATCTCTTCTAATTTACATGTCCAGGATGAAGCTTATAGCTACAGGATCCTTCATGTCAAATTTAGAGGACAAATGAGTTTTCACTTCCTTGATGATTTCCTTATCATTTCAAATGAGAAACATATCATCCATGTGTAAAACCAAATAAATAAGATGATCATCAACTAATTTGAAATACACATAACGATTGAATTTACTCTTTGTGATGCCACTTCTCAATATATTAGAATCAAATTTTTGATACCACATCCTTGATGATTGCTTTAATTCACACAAGGCCATTTTAAATAAAGGTTGTGAAGGAGTAATGGAACTGGAACTCGGTTTCTCTTTCTTGGGTTATTTTAATGAATCCTTTTTGGGTCTGGATTATCTTTCAATTTATCATTTGTTTCAACTTCTAAGTTGGAGCCATCAACCTCTCAAATGCATTTGAGAGATATAATTGAATTGTTCTTTTGGCTTCACAAATCCCTATTTTGCTACACCTTAAGGGTTTTTATTACTGGACCCATCTACCATGTCTATGATTATGTGACTTCCTTCTTAATCCAATTCCTAGATCATACAACTTCCCATAAAACCCCCAAAGAAAAATGCTCTAATATCAACATGATTGGTAAACTATCATGGATATTCCATTGGAACAATTTGTCATAATACATCTTGAAATATTTTGAAATCTTTTATTTGTAGGTTATTTTCTTAGATCTCAAATTTATTACTACTAGCTTGATGCTCAAATTATGAAATTACTAAAATAAAAAAACTAACAAGAAAATGAACACACCATCCACACAAATGAACACAAGATGTAACTTGAGAAACTTGATATCAGAGAAAACCAAACAACAAGGTGATTCTATGCTTTGTTCTATTTTCTTCGGTTATGAAATACAACTACAAAGAAAGGAACACTCACTATGGAGTTGCCTTTGAAAATGTGGCATGAATGGATACTCCAAAATCTTCTACCTCATATGTTATGCTTTCAAATATCACTCCTAGATGCTCTCTTAACATATGGAACAAGTACAATGATATAAAAAAATTGAAGCCCCTTGTCTTCCTAGCGACTTAATATTTAACATAACCTAATAGTTTTCTTGGGTTAGGGTTAGGTTATTTGCATGCCTCAACCTTTAATTAATGTTAGGCTTTTGGATCCTCTATACTATTCTTAAAATTCCACACATGACTAGCCCCACATGTGTGAGTAATGGGGATAATGTGGCATTCACTTGAAACCATGGTGGTTAACAAGGTAAGTCAACTTATGGGAGACATTACTTACATATAAAAACTTTATTGAGGTGATTGTCACACCATTAGGAAGCTTTTAATGTGTATAACACCATCAAAGAGTTAGAACTATGCTCATCGAGTTTTGGCCCCTAAAAATTCCATTTGATGCATCAAACTCTCTCTAGAAGGTTTTGGACCCCAAATCATCAAATTAGGACTTGTCACTAAAATAGGTCTTATAAGCCAATTCCTCCAATTTTTCCACCCACAAAGTACCAAGATAGATAAAAAATTATATAATGATCCATTTTGGATCACCTACCTACTTAGGGAGTTTAAATTTAGAATAATTGATTTATTGGATTAAGGACATGGAAAGATTATTCATATTTGAGCAAATTGAAGACCGCAAGAGAGTGAAGCATGCATACACAAAGTTAAAGGGGCATGCATCGTTGTGACGGGATAGTTTGCAATTGGATAGGATGGGAAAGGTGAAAAATAAAATTTAGGCTTGGGGCATGATGATTTCCAAGCTAAATGATAAACTTATGATAAACTTACACCAATGGTTTACTCTTTAAATATGCTTAGGAAGTTAAAAAATAAAGACAAAAGGGTGTGTTAGTGAAGGAATACCCTAAAGAATCTTATACTTTTTTCATTAGATCTAGAAAAAATGATGAAGGTAAGGCTATTGTTAGATACATAAATGGCCTCTAATATGTTATCCAAGATGAGTTGGGAATTCAATATGTTGCATAGCCATACAACTTTTCTTGAATGTTGAAGAGAAGCTATCAAGGAAAGGAACAAGGGGTAGAGGTAAGAACATGTCGGGAAGAGGATAACGTAGCATAGGGAAGGTAGAAGAGGGTGATAGTACAAGTGTTTCCAATCAAGAACCTATAAGAAATAATGAAGCCCCCAGACACTAAGGAACTCCTAGTGGTAGAGGAGGAAGAATTGGAAGAGATCAAGGGTACCAAGTCTATGGATGTTCAAAGAATTTAATTCCAAACATAGGTAAGAAGTAAACCTTTTCATTGCTAAGCTAAGAGTGTAGCTAGTAGATTAAAGGTTGGATATAACATTGGTGAGGCACCGCAAGAGCATGGGGAGACCCTTATTTTCTTAAGGATGTTTTGGTAGCCATAGTGACAACTTGAAGAGAAAGAACCATAACAATGGAAAATAATCTCTAAAACCAAATGCAAGATTGGAAGTAAGTGTTATTCTCCTATTGTAGATGGTACAATATTAAGATTTTAGTCTCTACACAAGCCATTAGAAGTTGAATCTGAAACGTACCCCATACCCGAATGGTTATCAATCTTATTAATTGCAAAAGGGATTCCATGACATTGTTTAGGAGTGATGCTTGGTAACCTTCCATCTTGGGAATTACTATGATAAGGTTTTATGTGACACTTCTACACTAGATGTCTATGTTTGGTCGTTGGGGAGATCTTAAAAAATTGATTGGAAAGTTGTTTATAATGGGGCAAATAATACTATTTTGCTAGAGAAAGGTGGAAAGTAATTTTGGTTGCTACACATGAAAGGAAAAAAAAGATACTAGTAACAATAAGCCTAGCTACACCAACAATAGTAGGCCATGTTAACGAAAGAGTTCTTAAGGGAAGAGAAGAAGGTAATATATTTTTCCATTTTCTAAAGAATGCAAGTTCAAGGATGGAGAAAATTGACATACAAACAAAGGTTAGAGAGTATTATGAACCATGTGCCTTAAAAACGATAAGAAATCAATGAATACAATCCACTTCGAGGGTTGAACCTCCTTTGACAATGAATATTGGATAATACAAGATATGTTTATCCTACGACTAGTTCTCCTCTCTCTCTCGCTATACACACACACACACACACTAGATAAATGGTACAATTATAATGAAAAGGTACAATGAAAGGTTATGTACCACATAATAATATAACAATAGAAATGTAATAACTCAATATCAAGGGTTTAATAAGGGACTTTAGGGTTAACATGGGACTTGTCTAGGGCTTAAAAGAGAGGTAAAAACAAATTTTAAGGAGGATATTTCAAGCAAACTTCTAAGGGATTTCCATGTATGAGGAGCATTACCCATCAAATTGATTTCATTCTAGGGCCAAATAAAGCTTCATATAGATTGGATTTAATTGAAAGTGAGATCAAAAGGCAAGTCTAAGCATTGTTGGATGGATAATTGATAAAACAAATGTTTACTCCATGTATAATGCCTATTGCGATAGCACCCAAGAAAGGAGGAGATTGGCAGTTGTGCACTAATTCAATGTCCATAAACATGATTACCATCAAGCATTAATTTCCATTTCCATGGGTGAATACTTTAATCCACTGCTTGAGTGGATAAAAGTACTTCATGAGGATTGTTTTAAAAGTGGATATCACCAAATTCAAATCCATTAAGGTGATAAGTGGAAGACCACCTTCATGACAAAGGAAGGAATCTATGAATGGTTGGCCACACCATTTGGGTTTTCAAATGCATCTGATACCTTCATGAGATAATGCATGAAGTATTGACACATTACTTGGAAGTTCATGGTTGTTTATTTAGATGACATTGGGTTTCAACTAGATGAAAGAATATTGCTTGATGCATTTGAGACAAGAACTAGAGTGATTGAAGAAGGACACATGTTCATAAATTTGTAAAAGTGCTCTTTTATGAAGGAAGAATCAATATACTTTGGATTCATAATGTCTCAAAATTACGATGAATATGGATATAGATAAATTTAAATTCATTGTTGAGTGGTCAATTTAGAAGAACGTGATTGAGGTAATAAGCTTTCATGGATTAGAAAGGTTCTACATGAAGTTTATTCAAAATTTAAGTGGTATTTGTGCATCAACGACAATGTCTATGAGTAAATGAGAGTTTCATTAATATGCAAGGAACCAAAGAGGCTTTGAATTGTTGAAGAAGAAGGTCACTAAAAATCTAGTGTTGGCTCCATCAGAGATTGGAAAAGTGTTCCAAGTGAATTGCAATGCCAATGGGACAACAATTGTAGTGATGCTTAGCCAAGAGGGACATCCAATTGTGTTCTTTAGTGAGACATTGATCAATGAAAAGAAGAAGTACTCTATGTATGATCAAGATCTCTACAATATCATTTAGACATTAAAGAAGTGGAGGAATTGCTTATTACCAAAAGAAATGTGTCCTTTACATTGATCATCAAGCCTATGATACATTAACAACAAAGAAAATTTAAATCGGTAGAACATGAAATGGGTTGAGTCCTTACATATTTATTTATTTGTGTTGAAACATAGGGTGAGAAGGTAAAATAGAGTTATAGATGCGTTGAGAGAAAAAATACAACATCACTGACTACCATGATAATGGAAATGGCAGGCCTAGAAGAAATGAAATATTTGTCTGAGAAAGATGTAGACTCTTGTTGCAGCTTGGAAAGCCAACAAAGAACTGTGGATTGGAAATTGAACTCCATTCTTGGATTACTTTACCTAAGATGGATTCTTGTTTAAAATAAAACGCTATGCATTTTGAAGGTGCTAATAAGAGAGAACATCATTCTAGCAATACATGATAGCAACTTTAGTCGGCATTTTGGCATGGACAACACTTATGCATTGGTTGAAGAATGCTACAAATTGATTTGAGATTACCAAAGATGTGGAGAGATGGGAGGAAAGTTATAGAATTTTCTAGTATTCAAAAGGGGAGAGTGAAATTATTATATTGCATAAGCCATGTTTGGTCTAGAAGTCCCATGGGAAGATATCATTGTGGACTTCGTGTTGGGATTTCCAAGAAATCAATAAGGTAGTGCTCTACCTTTGTAGTAGTTGATACATTTTTGAAAATGACACATTTTATATCATGTAAGACAAATAGTGATGCAACGAATAAAACTACTTTATTCTTTACATAAATTGTTCACTTACATGGTTTACTATGAAGCATAACCTTAGACGGGAATAACAAGTCTATTGGTCACTTATGGAGGGCCTTGTTACAAAATAGACAAAAAATTATAGTATAGTTCTACATACAATCCACAACGTCATGGGAAGATCAAGGCCATTAGTAGAAGCCTTGGAAACTTGTTAAGCTGTTTGGTTGGAGTGGAGCTAGGAAAATATGATTTAGTGTCTTGGCAGAAGTGAAGTTTGCATATAACAACTTTGTGAATAGGTTTATATGGAAAGAGTCTCTTGTCGATTGCGAGTGATTAATCATTTAGGGTAGTTACAAATTTGTAAAGCTCACCTAAAATAATCAAAAGGAATGTAGATACAAAATCCTTTATCGAGCACATGAAATAGGTATAAGCACAAGTGCAACAAGAACATCTACAAGGACAAGTATAAGGATGATAATAAAATATGTGTAAAGAAATCCTAGGAATGAGATCTTGTGCTAGAATATTTAAGTAAGGAAAGGTTTCCAAAGTGCACATGTAACACATTGAAAATGAAGAAGATAAAACCTTGCAAGATCTTGAAGGAGATGTTGGATAGTGCCTATGTGTTTGAGTTCCATGGGGGTTTGGATATCTCTCCAACCTTCAACATGGCTAATTTGTGTGAGTTCCATGCAATGTTATGGATGAGAATAAGTACATTGTTGATTGGAAAATGAAGATTCCAAAGTGAGAGACATGAAAATAGAAAGATCCATAAGAGGATTGTAGGTAGAACCAAAAGTTAGAGAATAAACAAATAATTCACTTAATCTTGGGATGGAAAGGTATTGCAAGAAGCTACTTAGGTTTTGGAGATAGATTTGGGTTGAATCTCTCAACCTTTTCAAGATTTTTCTATAGAATTCATAAGTGGGATATCACTTTTTCTTTTACTTGAAGAGTTTGATGCAAGAGTATCATCAAATCCGCCCTCATTGTAGTATTGTGCATGCATAGAGAGGGTTAGGGCAGTTATAGTTGAAGACCTAATGTGATAGTAGGGGGCTTTTGTTTCATGATGCTTCCTAAACCATTCAATCACCAAGGTTCACTCGATGGTCAATTTTTCCCTCTAGATGATTCAGGATAGAAAAACATCAACTTGTTCACAACTCTAAGATGGTTTATGAACTATGCATTCTTCCTCCTTAGATCAATGGTTTATATTCTCCCCAAAACATATTAGAAGAGTGTGTTGATGTAATTCTTCACCCTTGGGATTACCTATGAGCCACTCAATCCTTAGCCTTAAGTCAATGTCTCCCTTCCTATATGCATCTTTGAATTTTTTGACATATGCTTAATCTTTAAAGAGCCTCCTCACAATTTTTGTGTTGTCTATGTCCCAATGTGATTTTGATAGCAAGTCAATTATTGATTGGATTGTTTTTCTTATGATTTCATTTTGATTTGTGGAAATGTTTTAAATACTACTACATGTGTATTTTATGAGTTCGAACCTTATTTATTTTGTGCAAGGAAATTTTTAGGGGCAAAATTTCGCCAATTGGGTATTTTTTGGACATTTTTTGAAAGAAATATTCACCAATTTGGTTTTAAATTCACCTTTTTTTACATATATATGATTAAATTGAAGATGTTTTCCAAAATTTTACAAATTTTACTATTAATGAATGGACCTATAACTATTAAAATATTAAATCTCAAAGACAAAGATTTTGAATAAGGGAATTACTCTCATGGAAAAAGAGAAAAAGAATGAAAAAATGTGAAAGGAGAAGACCAAAAAGAAAGTAGGAAGGAAAGAAGAAATAGACAACAAAGAGTAAAACTTGGCAACTTCATATGCAAAACAATTGACACAAAAAATATTGACAACAATGAAAACTCATAGAGGGAGGCCTTAAGTGTGTAATCTCATAAATTTACAGTTTAATTAAGTGGTTGGATATAAGGATTTAATTTCTTCCACTATGACTTTCATATTTTAATGTCTTTTTCATAGGTGGGAAAACCTATCATAACTCAGTTGTCAAAAGGGGATGACCATCTCTAGTTGCTAGGTTGACTCATCACCATTAATTAAGGAAAACCAAACCACTTTGAATAACCCGCTGGTGGTCCATAAGGGGCAGGCTTTTGCCCCTACCAAATGCCTCTGGGTCTTGGGTCATTTCCCTATTTCCTTACATCGAAAAAAGACAAGCTCTTAGCCAAACAGAAACAGTTTGGTTAGATTGAGAAAGACCGAACTCTTATTGCAGCAAAAGCCAAAGCAGTTTCATGGCATTTATTTAAATGTTGTATGCATGTGCGTTTCTTTTTTAAATTTCTTATTTAGATTTTTAATACGGAACCATGATAATGTTTACTTGCATTCATTCTAAACTACACTGATATGTTCTAAGTGCTAAGGAGATTCTCAGAGGAATTTTACTAGGCAAATGAAACAATTAGACAAACGCTTGCAGACCTGGTGTCAAAGTTGGTATCCCGCACCACTGTTCAAGGCTCCCAACTCTGAGGCAAGCATCTTGTCTAGTTTGTATTCATGCATTGAATGATCCCCTTCCGAATTCGGCCCGTTTGTAGAATACTTAATTTCTGATCTGAGGGTTCACTGAGACAATCGCTTTCGCAGTGAACATGTGAACAACTTCTCATTTTACTGATGCCTATAACTTGTCTTCGGCTAAAACCCTCTTAATCATTCAACTGCAATGGCCTGTGAAAATGAATATAAAAGCTGCTGCAAATTTGGCAACGGCGCAACCAAGGAGATTACAGCAGAAGAGAATGGCATTTTTTGGAGCGTCTATACTTCCCCTCCAAGATTCCAATGGCAACCTTTTCTATCCCCAGGATGATTCTGAAACCAAAAAACCTGATGGCAACGGAAATAGGATTAATTTGGATGTCATCGACATGAGTGGAGACGTGAAAAGGATCTGTAAGCAGAACCGATTGAATGCAGCACTCCAAATTCTGCAGCACATAGATATTTGGGCAGATTCTGACATCTATGTTTCTCTATTGCAGGGATGTTTTAGCAAGTTCCACGGCAGCTTAGTCCATGCCCACATGATTCAGACAGGATTTGAGCCAAACTTGTTCCTGAGTAACACGCTTATGATCATGTATACCAAGTGCGGAAGTCTGGTTGATGCTCATAAAGTGTTTGACGAAATGCCCAAGAAAAATGTGGTCTCGTGGACAGCCTTGATTGCGGCTTATGCGAGGCGTGGGTTCAGCGAGGAGGCTTTGAGAATGTATCATCAAATGAAGAAAATGGGTGTTCAACCGAATGAATTCACCTTTACGAGTGTTCTCCCGGTATGTGCTAGCTTGGCAACTCTGGACCATGGAAAAGAGATCCATGAGGACATATTGAGGAGTGGTCTGGAATCCAATGTCTTTGTTGGAAGTGCTCTTGTAGACATGTATGTGAAATGTGGGTGTATAGAGGATGCACGGCAAGTGTTTGACCAAATGCCGCAACGAAATGTGGTCTCATGGAATGCCATGATTGGAGGTTATGCCCAGAATGGGCGTTTCGACGAGGCCTTGAAGATGTTTCAGCAAATGCCGGAAAGAGATGTTGTTTCGTGGAATGCACTGGTTGCAGGATATGCACAGGATGGAAATATTGAGGCAGCCCTGAAGTTGTTTAATGAAACACCGGAAAGAGATATTGTTTCTTGGACAACGGTAATCACAGCATGTGCACAGAATGGATATGGCCAAAAGGCGTTGGTGTTGTTCTGCCAAATGCAACAAACGGGTATCCAACCCAATCAGTTCACTTTTACTGGTGTTCTCCAAGCATGTTCCAACTTGGGAGCACTTAACCATGGGAAAGAGATTCACGCGGAGGTAGTGAGACGCGGGCTTCAAGATGATGTCTTTGTGGGTAGTGCCCTCGTATACATGTATGGGAAATCTGGGAGCCTGGAAAATGCGCAGAGAGTGTTTGACAAAATACCGGAATTGAATGTTGTTTCATGGAATGCAATTATTGTGGGGTATGCACACAATGGTTGTCTTGACGAGGCATTAAAGCTCTTTGAAAAAATCCCTGAACGGACTGTAGTCTCGTGGAATGCAATGATCGCAGGATATGCACAGAATGGGCATTTTAATGAAGCTTTGAATTTTTTCCAACAAATGCAACTGACCGGGTTGAAGCCGAATCCAGACACCTTTGCCAGCATTCTCCCAGCATTTGCTAATTTGGCAGCTTTAGAGCAAGGAAAGCGGGTTCACGAATACACAATTAGAAGTGGGTTTCAACGTGATGTATTTGTGGGGAGTGCTCTTGTAGACATGTATGCCAAATGTGGGAGTATAGCAGACGCTCAGAAAGTATTTGATAATATGCCTGGGCGGGATGTGGTCTTCTGGACTGCAATGATTGTAGCTTATGCCATGCACGGTTGTGGTAAGGAGGCTCTCCAAATATTTGATCAAATGGAAAACATTGGCGTGAAGCCAAGCCGTGTCACTTTTATTGGTCTTCTGTCGGCCTGTTGCCATGCAGGTCTAGTGGATCGTGGCTGGCAGTACTTTGAGCGCATGATTCAATATTATCATATTACACCTGTAATGGAGCACTATTGCTGTATGGTTGATCTCCTTGGTCGAGCTGGGTTCCTAGATGAGGCACATGACTTTATCAACAAAATGCCAATAAAACCTGAACCCGCAGTTTGGGGATCATTACTTGGTGCCTGTCGAATTCATGGCAATATAGGGCTTGGGGAACGTGTTGCAGAACGCCTTTTTGAGTTGGATCCCCAAAAGCCCGCAACTTATGTGCTTCTGTCAAATCTGTATGCAGCTGCTGGCAGATGGAATGACATTGAAAAGGTGCGGAAACTGATGAAAGATAGGGGGGTAAAAAAGATGCCTGGATGTAGCTGGATTGAGGTCAACAAAAAGATGTATTCTTTTCTCATAGGGGACAGATCTCATCCACAAACAGAAGAGATTTATGCAAAGTTGGAGAGATTGTCTGGGCAGATGAAGGAGGTGGGTTATGAACCTCACAGAATGTTTGCACTGAATGATGTTGAGGAGGAGCAAAAGGAACACATTCTTGGTCACCACAGTGAGAAGTTGGCGATTGCATTTGGTCTTATTAACACGCCTCCTGGGATGCCTATTCGGGTTATAAAGAATCTTCGAGTGTGTGGTGATTGCCACTCAGCAATCAAGCTGATTTCCAAGATTGTTGGGCGGGATATTGTTGTACGAGATGCTAACCGTTTTCACCATTTCAAGGATGGAACATGTTCTTGTGGGGATTATTGGTAATCCAAGCTGAAACAGGCAAGAGCATTGGCTTGTGTAATAGAAACATTATGCTTATGGTAAGTCTTGAGTTGAGCCAGCCTTGCTGTGTTTACTTTACAGAACAGTCTGTACCTTTTTCTGGAATGGACTAAAGGAACAAGAAGAACCACCTTGGCATAATTATGGATTGTCCTAGGAACGCTTTCTAGCCCATTTCTTGGAATATTTTCAAGATTTTAGAACTTACGCATATCTATTTACAACTGCTTATCTTGCTAGCTTCAGCAAGAAACGAATATCCTGATAAGAATGTAAACAAAATGAAGATTCGACACTGCATTTGGACAATTTTGACAGTAATAATGATTGAGATCAAGACCTCATGGAGAATTTTTGTCATCCGTGGCAAAAGGAAGCAAGTTTAATAGCCCTCGAGTTATGTATACGTTTTGAGTTCAGTTTTAGAAAAATCGGACTTGCTTCTTTTATATTCCTAATAGCATCAAGTGAAATTATATTCATAATTGTTGCACCTGAGAAGTGAGGTGTATTCTACAGCACAGTATGGGTAAAATGCATCGTGTGTAATTCTTATAAATTAAAATGAATAAAAGATTGAGGGCAAAAAAATATCAGAAAAGGCTGACTGTTACTCTAGATGCATCTTAACCCTGGTGCTTTAAGCGCAAGGAGGTTTGTTTCTCTTTATTTCTGATCCCACTTGGTGCTTAATAGTTCTGGAGAATATATGTGTGTTAGTTTTATATATATTATATATCGTGGGTGGGGGTTCCTTTTTCTACAAACAAGGGGTTGCCATACGTCAATTTGGGGTCTTGCTAGGTTGTGACCTTAATAATAGAGTATTATTTATCTATCTATATTTATTTATTTATAATAATAAATACTGTAGATCCAGCTTAACACCAATGCTTTAAGTACAGGGAAGTTTGTGTCTTAATTTCTTTTTGAACCCACTCGGTGCTTATTAGATCTGGGGCCAAGCTTTATTTTGACACGAGAATATATTTATGTTTTCAACAATTTGGTTCCTGTTCTAAATGCCCTTTGTTTTCCTGTCTATGATATATTTCAATTATTTTTAATCCTAGTCAACCGCCCAGTTCTTTTGTCAAGGCATTGTTGCATGTTTCATATTGATGCTATTAACTTAGGTTGTTGCTCGAGTATTGAATCTGCCTATATCCTTAACTCTTCTAAATACAGCATCTCATTTGGTGGACATGCAATATGGTAGCTTTTTGACGTGTAAGAATGATTTTGTGATAAACCAAGCAATCTGTTGATTGTTTCACAGGGCTATTATTCCATAAAGCTTTTTGTTGCAGTGATAATGAAAGTCTTCGATGTTATCCAACTCTATAAGTGTTTCTGTAGAGCAACACCGGTGATACAACATCCAATACCCAAGGGATTTGTGTTAGTACAAAGTCATTAAAGAATGACCCACATCTCATGGTTTTCTGGTTGCCCTCATTGCATGGTGTAACTTTGGTTCAAATGAGGGTATAATTTGTGAAGGAGGTCTAGAAGCCAAAGTCAGAACAACATAGCATTGCAGAATTAAAGGAGAAAAGCAAAAGGCTGGGGAGACTGTTTGGCGTATGACAAACAAAGTCAGAACAACATAGCATTGCAGAATTAAAGGAGAAAAGCAAGAGGCTGGGGAGACTGCTTGGCGTATGACAAACAATTTTTTCAATTTGAGGAGTCTATTGAGCTACAATATCTAGGGGATATAACATAAAAAGTGGTTTATTGGTGTGCTGGTACCTCATCCATACATGTCGTTGCTGCAACAATAGATGTTGATGGAGCAGGAAGCCTTGGAATTCACTATGCCATTGGCATCTATAATTGGATTGATAAAAGACTCAGTCCTAGGGTTAGCTTCAGGGTTAGTGCAGTTCCAGTACAATTTGATTGCTTTGTCTAAGTAGATCCAGGAGTTGTTGAAGGTGAAGCCAAGTGTAAGAGAGGTAGTATGGTGCATGTCATGTAAGATAGAAGGCTACCTATAGAATGATGGCTCCATGGACGTGAGATGTGCCATGGTAGTGGCTATTCTGTTCGTTTGCAGTACGTTGAGAAAAGCAGAAGTTGGACTTTGCTATTAGAAATCTAGGACGTTAACCTGATTAACACTTAACAAGGAATTATGATGTGCTACTGCTGTGTTATTTAGAGAATTATTTGCAAAAGTAGTTTTGGCAGATCTACAGGAAGGGCAAGTGGGAGGTCATTACTTTCGAGATACCATGGCCCATTAAATTTTGAAAGCAGGATATCATTGGCCAAGGACTCCCATGCATATGTTAGAAAATTCCATACTTTCCAGACATGCATAGGTAAATAAAAAAGCCTACACTACCTTTACAACCTGTAAATATCAAGAAGCCTTCCAAACAATAGCGTTTTGACTCTTGATGTAGTTGGAATGTTGAAACCTAACTCATCCAAAGGAAATGAGTTTTTTCTAATAGTAAAAAGTTGCGAGAATTGGGGTACCCTCTGCCATCGCATTCAACAACACAATACTTTTGGTTGGCCAACTTGACTGATTATGCACTAGCAAAAGGAATCATCTTGAAATAATCTTCCAACTTGTAAAATTATTAGAGCACAAATGAGGATCTCGCTGAAGAATAATTGCACAAACTCGCAAGAATTGAAAAAGAAAATTGGAACAGAGAATGAATTTGACTACTCAATATTGGTTTGAGAATCAATACATAAAGCAACTAAGTTAAGCTTAGTTGTACAAGCAATAACTGAAGCTAACTAAGGCTAACTAGGTGAATGTACACCTACACCCCCCTTAAGCATAACTTAGGTGAGTGTGATTGATCCGGATTTAAACAGGAATGCAACAAAATACAGAGATAACCATATACACAAAGATGCAACGGAAATAATACTTCATTTCATTAATGGAAAACACTAAAATATCTTACAACCGGAAAATGAAAATAAACCAGCTAGGGCGATGGTAGCTATCTCTGAAAAGAGATGTGGCAGCTACATCCTCTGAACCTGTGTTACAATGAGGCTCAAAAGCCCATTTAATTGTTGAGAAACAATGGAAAAACCTTCACATCCCAAAAAACATAAACCTAGAAGAGAAACGCCAAATTGTGGCCCCGTTTTGGTAGTTGGTACAATCAACTTCCCGGGGTCGTAACTTTGCATACGATCCCGTTTGACGCGTACAATAGCTAGCTTAAAAAGATCTATTGAGCAATAATGTTGCCCCAACTTTCCCAAAAAACGCGTAGGGCATCAAAACGGCTCGGAAGTTCAGGACCCGAAAACTCTAAAAATATAAACTGTGCTACAATGTAAGAAACTGAAAAAGCTGAAAGAGACAGTTGTGGGGGTCCAAATGGGATAGGTGGGTGGCCACCAACATCCACCTAGATCATTCCTCCCCCCTTAGGAAGCAATGGTTCCCATTCCGTTGAGTTCCTCCTTGAGATGAGAAAGCTTTTGCTGATCTGGGTCTCTGGTGAACTGTTCTGCAATATCTGATGTGTCTAGAAATGGTGGGAAGCATGGTCGACGACAGTCCACATTGAACACTCGATGCAAGCGAAGGAATGGAGGAATGTTGTGCTTTAAAGCATTGTTGCCCATAGCCTTGGTACTGGTGTAAGGACCATGTCGAAGTGGTTTGAGTTTCTAATGGGTTTTGGTAAGGCGTTCTCTCTGCAGATGTAACCAAAATTTCTTGCCCACCTGAAACTTGTGTGGTACCCCTGTGGGTGAGGAGAAGTTGTTCCTATGTTCTATCATGATCGTATCCCTTTGTTGTTGCTGCTGCGTGGAGGAACCCTTTGCGGGAGTCATGGATGTAGCAACGATTTTCCCCTTACTTTGGGAGCGAACCAGACAGAAAATGAATTTCCTAGTTTGGGAGATGAGCTTGCTGCCTTTCTTGGCAGTTATAAAAAAGGTGGCGGTAGGTGGGGCTACCTCCAGTATCCTGTATAATGAATTAGCCAAAGAAATAATGATAGCTCGAGGCCTTGACTCATACACAGCATGTCGCCTCCACAAGTATGGCTGGTCTAATAATACATTGCAAACATCCAGAGGTGTCACATCACAAAATGCCTCGTCTGTGAAGGGCTTGATGTTGTAGGGAAGGCAGCGCTGCTGGCGAACTTTGAGATCTCGAGCCACCCGATACTGTATGGCCGCAGGTGTGGTGTAGTCGGTAGGCCCAACCGCTTCATGAACTCTAGTGAAACAAGGTTCTTTTGGCTGCCACTGTCGACAATGAATTGCAGCGACGAACCCTTCACCCACATCTGTGAGTGGAAAAGATGCTCCCCCTCCTCTGGGTCTTTGGGCTCATTCTTCTAGATCTTGGCAGTGGCAACAATGGCGCTGGGATCTGCATCAATGATCTGCTTTCCTTTGCCATTCCCCTTGTTGGGTTCTAGCTCAGGGTTGGAACATGCATCTGATTCGGAAGCCTTCAACACGGCCACCAGTGACTGCTTGGTCTGACACTCACTTGTGTTGTGAGTGGGGCTCTTGTGGAACTCACACCACTTTCCTGTGTCCTTCTTCAACTTCATGGTGTTGTTCTTTTCTTGCGGCTTCGACGGGTTGTCTAGGGTCACCCCGCCTTGGCTTTGTCCTTTGGTCTTCAGATTCACAGATCCAAAGTCTCGCTTCTTCTGTTTGAACTTTTTCTCGATTTTGACAGTGTATCAGTATGCCATGCCGAGCGAGGAGATGTTCAGGAACTCCATCTCTTCCTGGATGTATCTGTGTAGTCAACCGCGGTATTTGAGTACTAGATGCAGATCAAAATCTTTGAACCTAGCTGTGTGCAAAGGGTATGAAAAATGTTGGTGAACTCTGGCACATCTTGGTTCCTTCCCTGTCGCAGCATGGTCCACTTTATGTATTTGTCCTCGTAGCTTTTGACAGGGTAATACTGCTCCTTGATGGCATCCCGGAATGAATCCCAAGTGGGTGCGGCTGAAAATAGTGAGCCCGTACTTTCATTCTTCTACTCGCAGTAGGTTTCCCACCAGTCCTTGACGTGGGGGGCTGCTTTGAGAAGAGCGAAAACAATATTTTCCTGACTCGAAAATTCATGAACAGAAAAATACCCATCTAGCAGATTTAACCATTTATCTATGACATCTGTGTCTATTTGACCCTCGAAGATGGGGATTTCAAAATTAACGTGTACCTTAAACGGTGTGGTGTTTCCAGAGTAGCTGTTGGAAGCCGATGCGTAGCCTCTGGGTAGCCGCTGAAGGATCTGCGCAAAGCTATCCATCATCGCGTTCCTTTGTTGCTCGAGCGCTTCTTCAAGCAAGATTTTGATAGGATCTCTTGCCCCCTCGTCTTTCTTCTCGTCCGCCATGGGAGGCCGCCGGGATTTGCGAGGTTGGTCTTGCAAAGGTTCGACCAGTTCAAGCCCTAACTCCTTATATCCCGACCTCGTTGGGGACACGTAAAGAAAAATAGAGAAAAAGTAGACTGCTCTGATACCACAGATCCAGATTTAAACAGGAATGCAACAAAATACAGAGATAACGATATACACAAAGATGCAGCGGAAATAATACTTTATTTCATTAATGGAAAATACTGAAATATGCTTACAACCAGAAATGGAAATAAATCAGCTAGGGCAATGGTAGTTTATCTCTGAGAAGAGATGTGGCAGCTACAGGCCTCTGAACTGTGTTACAATGAGGCTCGAAGGCCTATTTATTGTTGAGAAACAATGGAAAACCCTTCACATCCCAAAACCTAACCCTAGAAGATGAAACGCCAAATTGTGGGCCCCATTTTTGGTAAGTTGGTACATCAACTTCCCGGGGTCGTAACTTTGGCATACGATCTCTGTTTGATGCGTACCATAGCTCGTTAGAAAGATCTATCTGAGCACTATAACTTTGAGAAGGGCAACATTGGTCCATGGACCCATGTTGCCCCTAGATTTCCCCAAAAATGTCGTTTAGGGCCTCAAAACGGTTCCGGAAGTTCAGGACCCGAAAAACTACTAAAAATAGTAAATTGTGTTATAATTTAGGAAACTAAAAAAGCTGAAAGAGATAGTTTTGGGGGTCCAAATGGGATAGGTGGGTGGCCACCAACATCCACCTGGATCAGTGATGCAAAATGAATGGGTCCTGGCAACAAGGCCATTTAGGTACCCATGTACAATGCATGACAAAGAGGAAAGAGGGAAAACCTAGGGGGAAGAAAACCACCCCTCAAAAAATAATGCAAAAAGTAGAGAAAGACAATTGCTAGACAGTGGTGTCCTCCACCCCGAGACAATCTCGCAGAAATTGAAATTTCTGCTCAGTGAATATCTTAGTGAAGATGTTAGTAGTTTGCTCAGAATTGGGACAGTACTGCAAATTGATGATCTCATCATGAATCAATTCTCTAATGAAGTGCATGTGGATCTCAATTTGTTTGGTCTGCTTGATTCAGGTGGATATTGGGGCCACCCGCCAATTCCACTTGGACACCCACCATTGTTTCTTTCAGTTTTTCAATTTCCTTATTTGTAGCACAATTTGCTATTTTTGACAGTTTTTCGGGCCCTGAACTTTCGGAGCCATTTTGAGGCCCTAAACGACGTTTTTGGGGAAAAATGGGAGCAACATGGGTCCATGATTGATGTTGCTCTTTCCAAAGTTGTAGTCCTCGGATAGATCTTTCTAACTTGGTATTGTGCGCGTCAAACAGAGATCGTATGCCAAAGTTACGACCCCGGGAAGTTGATGTACCAATTTACCCAAAACAGGGCCCATAGTTTGGCGCTTCATCTCCTAGGGTTAGGGTTTTGGATGTTTAGGGTTTTCCATTGTTTCACAACAATAAATAGGCCTTTGAGCCTCATTGTAAGACAGTTCAGAGGCATGTAGCCGCCACATCTCTCCTCAGAGATAAGCTATTATCGCCTGAGCTAATTTATTTCCATCTCTGTTTGTAAGCATATTTCAGTATTTTACATTAATGAAATGAAGTATTATTTCTGATGTATCTGTATTTATGGTTATCTCTGTAATTTGTTGCATTCCTATTTAAATCTAAATCAGTGGTATCAGAGCGGTCTGCTCTTTCTCTATTTTTCATTGCTTGTCCCCAACGAGGTCGGGATATAAGGAGTTAGGGCTTGAACTGGTCGAACCTTTGTAAGACCAGCCTCGCAAATCCTGACAGCCTCCCATGGTAGATGAAAAGAAATACGAGGGGGTAGGAGATCCTATCAAAATCTTGTTCGAAGAGGCTCTCGAGCGAAAAAGGAACACGATGATGGACAACTTTGCCCAGATCCTTCAGCGGCTACCCAGTGGCGACACATCTACTTCTAGCAGCTACTTTGGAAGTGCCACACCCTCTAAGGTACAAGTTAACTTTGACATTCCCATATTTGAGGGTCAAATAGATGCAGACGTTGTAGATAAATGGTTAAATCTGCTAGAATGGTATTTTTCTGTTCATGATTTTTTCGGTCAGGAAAAGATTACTTTTGCTCTTCTCAAAGTCACCCCCCACGTTAAGGACTGGTGGGAAACCTACTGCGAGCAGAAGGATGAAAGTACGACCTAACTTTTTTCCGCCGCACCCACTTGGAATTCATTCCGAAATGCCTTCAAGGAGCAGTACTACCCTGTCAAAAGCTATGAGGATAAATACATTAAGTGGACCACGCTGCGGCAGGGGAGGGACCAAGACATGCTAGAGTTTACTAATATTTTTCATACCCTTCGTATAAAGTTGGGTATCAAGGATTCTGAGCTGCATTTGGTACTCAAATACCACTGCTGCCTACAAAGGAACATCCAGGACGAGATGGAGTTCTTGGACATCTCCTCGCTCGGCACGGCATACCGATACACTGTCAAGATCGAGCAGAAGTTTAAACAGAAGAAGCGAGACTTTGGATCTGCAAATCTGAAGCAAGGGAAAGGTGCCCCCAAACTGTTGAACAAAGGACAAAGCCAAGGCGGGGTGGCCCAGGACAACCCGCCAAAGCCGCAAGCAAAGAACAACACCACGAAGCCGAAGAAGGACTCAGGAAAGTGGTGTGAGTTCCATAAGAGCTCCACTCACAACACAAGTGAGTGTCGGGCCAAGCAGACACTGGTGGCTGAGCTAAAGTATTCAGAATCAGATGCATGTTCAGACTCTGAGTCAGAACCCGATAAGGGGAATGACAAAGGGAAGTGGATTATTGATGTGGAGCCCAATGTCACTGTTGCCACCACGAAGATCCAAAAAGAGGAACCCGAAAATCTAGAGGGGGAGGAGTGTCTTTTCCACTCCCAGATGTGGGTAAAGGGCTCCCCGCTACAGTTCATTGTCGACAACGGGAGCCAAAAGAACCTCATTTCCGCAGAGATCATGAAGCGATTGGGCTTACCGACCACAACACATCCACAACCGTACTCCATCGGGTGGCTTCACCAAAGACGAGATATTTGTGTGAGCTAGGAGTGTCGCCTTCCATACAACATCAAGCCCTTCACGGATGAGGTATTGTGTGACGTTGCTCCCCTTGATGTTTGTGATGTATTATTAGGCCAACCATACTTCTGGAAGCGACATGCTGTATATGCGTCAAGGCCTCGTGTTGTTATTTTTACTTTGGGAAATAAGTTGTACAGGATACCAGAGGTAGCACCGCCTACCGCCATCTCTTTGGTTACTGCAAAACAATGCAGTAAGCTCATTTCCAAAACTGGGAAATTTGTTTTCTTGATGATACACCCTCAAGGAAAGAAGAAGACGGTGGCCATGACCTCCAGATAGGGCCCCTCCGCACGAAAACTACAAATGGACAAGGTCATGGAGGAGTACGAGGACATCTTCACCTCCCCCACAAGGGTTCCTCTGCACTGTCAAGTCAAGCACTCCATCAATCTGACCCCAGGTGCGTTGCTGCCTAATGGACCAATCTATCGGCGCTCCATTCTGGAGAATGATGAAATCAAGAGGAGGATTCAGAAGCTGCTGTAGAAAGGTCACATCTGACCGAGTTCATCGCCCTGTGGGAGCCCGATCATATTGGTAGAGAAGAAGGATGGGACTTGGAGACTCTGTATTGACTATCGGGCGCTGAACAAGATCACTGTCCGGAATAGGTACTCGATCCCACAGATTGATGACCTTCCGGACCAACTGAAGGGGGCAAAATATTTCAGCAAGATTGATTTGAAGTTAGGATATCACCAGGTACCAATCGAACCCTCTGATGTGTGGAAGATTGCCTTCAAAGCCAAAGAGGGTCTTTTCGAGTGGTTGGTTATGCCTTTCGGGTTGACAAATGCTCCTGCAACCTTCATGACGCTGATGGATGACATCTTGTGGCCATTCACCAACTCATTTCTAATGGTATACTTGGATGACATCTTGATCTTCAGGTAGAGTTGGGAAGAGCACCTCCACCACATCCGACAGGTTCTCCAAACACTGCGGCAACACAAGTTATGTGCCAATTTGGAGAAATGCACTTTTGGCATGACCCAAGTTCAGTATCTGGGATAC